>JZKD02S1679810.1:177397-191852 GCA_000966675.3 Picea glauca | reverse complement strand
ATATATATATATATATATATATGACTGAAATAAAACAATCAATGCAAGTGAGGAAGCAAACTAACATGAAATTAAAATGGTATAATACACGAAAAAATGCCTACCTACCTATACTTACCTATGGAATTAGGTTTCTGGGGGGTAGTAACGCTTGATGTGTAAAGTTTTTACTAGTAGCTTCAAGATTTCTCCTTCCATGGTCTCCAAGTTGAAAGAATTCGTACCTACACAACTCATGATTTTATAAGGGCCTCCCCACATACTGTCAAATTTTTTGTGCATACCAGGCTTCTCGTTTCTCTTGTCCCACAGTAGTACAAGATCTCCCTTGGCGAAGTTTCTTTCCTTGGTTTTATGATCAAAATCGTTCTTTATCTTTTCTTGATTTTTCATCATTTTCCCCAAGGCACTTCTCCTCGTCTCATCAAGCTCTATCAGCTGGTTTATCCTTCCTTGGATCGCTTCTACATCTGTGGCATATTGCTGAGCAAAACGGAGGACAGGGATCTAGAAGTTCACAGGAAGTTTAGCTTCAAGTCCATATACCAGCTCAAAAGGAGTTTTTCCTGTGGAAGTCTTTGTTGTTATTCGGTCTGCCCATACTGCGTATTTTATTTTACTATCACATGACTTTTTATTCTCTCCGACAACGTTCTTCAGAATGTTCATGAGGTTCTTATTAGTTGATTCTGCCAATCCGTTTCCTTGTGGGTAATAGTTGGAGGAATGGGATAGGGTAATGTCATATTTGAAACAAAATTCTACCATAGCGTAAGAGCTAAAAGCTTTGGCATTATCTGTAGTGATCTTGGAAGGAGTGCCAAACCTAGTTATAATTCGGTCTTCTATAAAGTTCATGACCACTTCCTCGGTGGAATTTTTGGTGGGAATAGATTCAACCCATCTACTGAAATAGTCTGTAGCTATTAACATCCACCAGTAACCATTACTTGAATTGTCTTTAAATTCACCAATGAAATCCAATCCCCATTGCTGAAAAGGCACTTCTATCACCACAGGATTTAAAGGTTGTGCAGGGAGTTTTGGTTTACCAGTGAAGTATTGGCATGGTTGGCAAGATCGGATGTGTTGGTAAGTTTCCGAAAAAAGTGTTGGTGAATAATAGCCAGCCCTCATAATTTTATGGGCATTAGTACGAGCAACAAAATGTTCACCACAATGTCCTGAATGCAATTCTTTCAATAACTTCTTAGCTTCTTCCTTGTTCACACATCGAAGGATGACACCCTCAAGATTTTTACAGCCAAGTACATCCTCAGTCAAGCAATATTTCATGGCCTTCAATCTCAAATCCTTTCTCTTGTAATACACTAAATGATTAGGGCAAGACAAATTCTTCAGATAATAAATGATGTTAGAATACCACTCATCATTTTCTAATTCACTGACCATCACATTTACTTGCTCACTTTCACCCATCTGTATGGCTTCTTGGTTTCTCCCAGTTAACATTTGGGCCAGACCTTGTCCCTTTATTATCTTGGTGGGTTTTATTTCTAGGTCATACTCCTGGATCTTGAAAACCCACTTCCCTTGAGTACCCATGCAGTCTTGCTGTGATAAGACATCCTTCATAGCTGGATACGGGACATAAGCCTTGATTTTATTATATCCGATGTAGTTTTTGAAGTGTTTAGGGATTTGACCAAGGCATATGATTGCTTTTCTGTAATGGAGTAATTTAATTATGAATCTCTTAGAACTTTGCTCATAAAGGCCACCAGGTGTTCATAACCATCCATCTTTTCTATTGTGACCATCCTTGGGTCCATCTTTGTACCAATATTGAATTCCAGGGCTTCTTCAGCTTGTTTGTTGGTTCTCTTTCTTTTGAAGATGTCATGCCTATAAAAAAGGTTTTCTAAAGGGATACAACCCTTTGGTAGGGTATTACTTTGCAAGTTAATGACTCCTAGATCCATAGAATCGGCCAAGAAAGCAACTTGTGAATCGGTAAACTCCTTATTGTTCTCCATGAATCTGATAATCTGATCGTCATCCTCAAACACTTTCCAATGTTCTAAATTGTCAGGGATAGAAGGCCTAAAGAGGACCTCCATATTGCACGAGTCATGAAGAGATCCTTCACATGGCTGCAAGCTAGAAGCAGAGACAGCTAAAGAATCAGCCACGTGGTTTTCTTCTCAAGGAACAACTTTGATTGACATTTTCTTGAAGGATTTTGAAAGGGTTTGAGAAACATCTCAGTACCTTTTCAATTTTTCATTATTAGTGGAAAATCTCGTCAAAACCTGTGACAAAATGAGGTCTGAAACTCCCTTCACCTCCAGGATTGTAGCACCTTTGTCAATTGCTAGGTTGAGACCCATAATCAAGGCTTCATACTCAATGATGTTGTTAGTGCAATAGAACTCCAATCTATAGGAATGATAAAGGACTTCACCTGAAGGGGCTGTTAAAACCACTCCAGCGCCAGATCCAGATCTTTAGTGTGATCCATCAAATTCCAAAGTCCAGATTCCTTCAGTTTCTTCAATGGTATCCATATCTAACATCCCTTCTTGGATGAACCAATCATTAAGGCCACTATTGATGCACAAAAGTTGGTCACTTGGTTCATTGGGACTCTCAATTGGGGAGCCAACGAAAGGTTCATTCTAGATGGTAAAGAACCCGCCTTCAGGATGAGGGATGGTTACTTTGGACTGTTGTTCATGAACACTTCCATTCAAATGTTCTATGAGATCCTTGTGAAGGATGGCCCCAAAATTGTTCACATCATTGTTGACAACTACATTTATCAATAAAGGAGCACTGGGACATGAGTTAAAGGCCACTTCGAGGTTGTTAATGATTCATTTTGCAAATTCATCTTTGGGATTTGTTCGTGAGAGGGTCAGAACTAACTGACACATAAATTCCTCTGTCATTATGTTGGTTGTGGCACTTGGATGCAGGAGACAGTTGTGGAGGAGAGAGTCTTTTACTTGGAGAGTAGTATAAAATGGTGTAGGTTCATGAACTTTGGTAATAGGGTGTCCCACTTGGTGGATAAAGAGGGAGAAGTCTCTAAAATTATTTTTCTCATCGTTTTTAGGTAAGACAACTTCAACTTTATCTTCAGGATCGGCCTCCTCAAAGGGGGTTCTTGAGAAATGGCAACACTTTCATGGGAGAGGCTCCATTTTCTCTTGGTCGGAGCTATCTTGAATTGAAATATTTTCGGAGGTTCAGGCTCATTACCAAGATCCCATAGTTCACAATTTTGTGTGAAATCCCTTTGATGGATTTAATCTTCAAAATCAAGGTTCCTTTCAATTTGGAAAGCCAGGTCTTGTGCTTCTTCTAAAGTTGTTGTTGACCTGTCTTTGACTTCGAATTGTATGGTTCCCTCCAAGGAGGATAGGAAATGATCGATGATGGCTTGCTCTAAGGCCACCTTTGATTGGACATTTTTTAGAAGAAGGTTAAAACTATCATTGAAATCTCTAACATCTTCACAAGGTCCTTTGCAAATGTCAAGGTATTGGGAGAAAGAGTCATGTGAATGTTCATTATCACACCACCTTATTTTAAAGGCCTTTTATAGTTCTTTGGGGTTTGTTATGCTCCCCTTAGGGCATCCATAGATCCACTTTTTAGCATCATGTACAAGGGAGATGGAAAAAAGCCTCATAAAGACATCGGGATGTTCTTGACCAGGCAAATGAAAATAAAAAATATTACAAAATTGGGTCAAATGTGAATTTCCAGAAGTTTCTTTTCCTGAGAAAAGGGGTAGCCAAGAATTTGCATCCTTGGGTAAGTCATGCAGCCCCCCTTGGATGTTACCAAAGTCGAAATAGTTGAAAATCTCTGAGTAAGACCACTTGCGAGGATCAATATTGATTGGGGGTGCAGAGCTCGTTAAAGTGATAGTAGCCACAAAAGAGGGATTTAAGTATTGTTTCCCATTACGGGTCGTCATTAGTGGAGTTGCCAGATAATTTACTTGAAATTACCAAAGAAACAGGGGAAACACCCTTAGTGGAGTCGCCAGGTAAGCTTGTAAGAAAAGTTCTATGAGGCAAGACTTACCAAAAGGTTTTTCGTTGAGGAAGATTGACTCAGTGTTTCTTAGCAACGATGCCAAAATGTGATCACACAGTTTGTAGTTTAGGTTGAAGGCTGAAGGATATAAGTCAAACTGGAGAAACAGGAACCTTCCCCACCCAATGTCACCACAATGGGGAGGTTTTTTTTGTTTAGGGAGGTTAGCCTAGCGGAGATGTCCCTGGTAACCTGGGGTTTTCAAGAGGGAAAGGTATAAAGCCAAGTTTAGAGTTTCCCCCCTCACAGGTTACCACCAAGGTCAGATAGTCTGGCTAATCAACCAATAAGGAAGTGTATGCCCAAATGAAAACACCTTCTCAGAACAAGACAACAACAATACAGTATATATGCAGGCTATAACTCAATGGGTTAGTACTTCATATGACTATCTGATATTATTTAAGCAATGTAAAGCGATAGATATCAATGAAATCAACGTTTTGTCAATTAGCTATGGAAGAGAATTAATTCATCAATAAATATCAAGATGAAAAAGACAACAATGTATCCAATCAACAATTTAATCAAGAAATGCTTTAGATCATCATTCAATTGCTTATAAAAGGCAAAATCTTGCTATGTCAAAAATAACCAACTATGACATCAACCTTAGTTAGGGTTTCAAAATTCAAAGTTTTGAGAGTTGTTTTGGACACTGGGACTTCAACGTTGGAGGCTAAAGATCAGTGCCTTAGGGTATATGGAGTCAAACAAGAAGAGGGCACAAGGTTTCGAAAGGATGAAGACTTAAAGACTAGAGGGAAGGGTTCTAGAGTGCTACAATGGAAGGGCCCTAGAATCAAAACCCTAGGGGAAAGAGGCTCACTCTAGTGTTGCTTAAGCAAGGCCTTATTCTCTTTCCTCCTTCCTTAGGTCAACTTGGAAAAATGGCTAGCATAAATGATAACTTTAACTAAAGGATGAGGTGAGAGAAAGTGTTGTCGGTGAACCCGAAAGAGGACTGCGGTCATATGACGGGTGGTCATATGGACTAACAGTACATCCCAAGGGGGGGCTAACCATGATTGAAGCCATTTCAGAAAATCAGTATTTTGGGTACCAGGAGATCGAAGAGTCAAGGACTCTTAACATCAGGACATAAGGGGTCCCGAAACCTGAAATTACTCTAGTGAGGAAAAAATTCATGGATGTGTATAGAAGCTATGGGGAGAGTTGAAGGACATGTGGATCAAATTTTGAGGTCCCGATAGGGATCTGAAAGAGCTGTTTCGGCTCAAAGAAGTTTAGTGAACGTTCCTTAGACCGGGAGGTCGCGCAGAACCTGCCGAGGTAGGGGGTGTTGCAAAGACATCAAAATCTTCCAATAGGATCAGGATATTCTACAGATGTCTAATGCCAGGTACAAGATGCACCATGATCAACATCGGGTGCCACATAAGTTATAGGTGGGAGACAAAGTTTGGTTGCACTTGTAGAAAAAACGCCGTATAGGTCCCCATAGGAATATTTTTCCACTCTGTTATTGGCCGTATACCATCACCAAGGTTGTGGGTGACAATTATTTTGAGCTCGATATTCCCCCTTTCCTTGGCATGCACCCAATCTTCAACGTGGCTCTCCTTTGGCCATATTTCCCACCATTATTGGACACCTTAGAGATAGCAGAGAAGTTGACACCAACAAAGCTCAAACTTGAAAGAATGCAACAAGAATCCAATGATCATATTTTGAAAACACATATCAAGGGCACTCTACAACAAAGGATCTAGCTTTATCGAGTCGTCAAACAAGGGTAGCTCCTGCACCAAGGTAAGTGGCTCACTCGGGGCCAAATTCAGTATAAATGTCCTCATATCAATGCAATGGAGAAGATTTATTCCTAAGGAGAGAGGATTTATCTAGGTGGATATCTATGGCCACACACCTTTTCCAACTCGGTCAAAACTGTTTTGTTGCAATTTTGGGAATTTCCCATTTTTAATAGTTTTTAACTTCGAGGGCTATTTTGAGGGCCTAAATGAAGGTTTTTCAGGATCGATATTCTCATTGATAGTCAAAGGCTCTGATTGATCCCACTATATGAATCTCCTCGAAGATACCTTTCCAATGGGCTATTGTGCACCTAAAACAAAGATCGTATGCAAAAATTACGACCCCAGGAAGTTTATGTACTAACTTACCCAAACGGGGCCCAGATGACTTTTGGCGCTTCATCTCCGAGGGCTAGTTTTTTGGATGTCTAGGGTTTTTTTGCATTCCTGTTTATTGTAAAAAGGCCTTCAGATCCTCATTGTAATAATATTCTAGTGAATGAGTGCAATCATCACATCTCTTCTTAGAGATAAGCCGCCACCATTCCAGCAAGCTTGTTTTCTGTTGCATTTTACAGTTTCAGTTAATTTACTTATTGAATAGAAAACCAATTTTATTGTATCTTTTTTATTTATTTTTAATCATATTTTAATAATTTGTATTCATTTCATTCTTATGATAAAATCTGTATCAGTGGTATCATAGTGGTCTTCTCCTTATCGTCTTAATGAATGTCCCCAACTAGGTCAGGGTACCCAGAATTGGGTCTCGAGCTTGTTTCTCTTGAGGAAAAAAGATCTCACACTTGCATGCCAAAGAGACCTCTCATGGAAGGAGAAAAGAAATATGATGGGATAGGATATCCTTTCAAAATGTCTCTTGAGGAAGCCCTCACGCAACAGAGGAACGAGATTATGGATAGTTTCACACAAATCCTTCGGCGACTACAAACAAGAGATGCATATTCCTCAAGTAGAGGGGCCTCCCCCTTCAAGGTACAAATCAACTTTGATATTCCTATATTTGAAGGTCATATAGACAGATTTTTTAGACAAGTGGTTCAATCTAGTTGAATGGTATTTTTCTGTTCATAACTTTTCGAATAGAGAAAAAATTACTTTTCCACTCCTCAAAGTCATTCCCCGTGTAAAATATTGGTGGGAAAATTTCTGTGAGAAAAAGGAAACAGAGGAAACCTTGTTATTTATAGTCACGACCACCTGGGAATCCTTCAGGGATGATATTAAGGAACAATACTACCCTTTCAGAAGTTATGATGACTTGTATACCAAATGGACCACACTATGACAAGAAAGAGACCAAGCAGTGCAAGAGTTCACAAATATATTCCATACCTTGCGAACCAAGATTGGTATCAAATATTTAGAGCGACATGTGGTGATCAAGTATCGTGGTGATTTACATAGATACATCTAGACCAAAATGGAATTTCTGGACATCTCGTCCTTGACCGCATCCTAACGATATGTCGTCAAAATTGAGCAAAAGCTCAAACAAAAGACACGGAAATTTGGGCCTAGGAACATGTCACAGTAAAATCCAGGAAGGGGCAGCCCCAACCCACATAACAAAGGACAGAGAAAATATAAATAGTATTAGGACAACAAGTCCAAGATATAGGCAAA
Source organism: Picea glauca (assembly GCA_000966675.3). Lineage (NCBI taxonomy): Eukaryota > Viridiplantae > Streptophyta > Pinopsida > Pinales > Pinaceae > Picea > Picea glauca. The sequence continues at coordinate 184,359 of JZKD02S1679810.1, read as the reverse complement.
GAACGACACCAGAAAGACAAAGAAAGATATGGGGAAGTGGTGCGAATTCCATAAGATCCCTTGGCATAACACTGCTGACTGTTGCTCAAACAAATCACTGGTGGCCGAAGTAAAAGCCTCTGAATCAGATGTGGGTTATGACTCTAAGTCATAACTAGAAAGGGGAATATAGTTCATTGACATGGAACCCGGAGCCACCATTGGTACCACCAAGCTCCATCCTGGTGAACCAGATGAGAGAGAAGAATGTGAGCACCTCTTCCATTCACAGATGTGGGTAAAAGGCACCCCGTTGCACTTTATCATTGATAGCAGTAGCTAGAAAAGCCTCATATCAGTAGAGGTCATAAATCGACTGGCCCTGCCAACAACGTCACACCCATATCCCTACAACATTGAATGGTGCCACCAAGGAACCGATCTCCGTGTTAGCCAATAGTGTTGAATGTCATACAACATCAAGCCCTTCAAAGATGAGGTATTGTGTGATGTTTATCCTATCAAGGTTTGTAATGTTCTTTTGTGCCAATCTTATTTATGGAAACATCATCATGTATATGAGTCTATAACTCGTAGTGTTATTATTACTTTGAACAAGAAATTGTATAGGATATCTAAGGCAGTCCCTCCAAGTTCTATTTCCTTGATCTTTTCCAAGCAATGTTGGAAGGTCATCTCTCAGACCGAGAAATTTGTCTTCTTCGTGATTCTCTCTCAGAGTGAGAGAAATATCGTAGCCACATCTAGAGCCTCCACAATCGATATCTCCACACAACATAAGCAAGTGGATAAGGTCATGGAAGAATACTCAGATATCTTCTCCTCTCCTACCGGGGTACCTCTGCGCTACCAGGTCAATCATCCCATCGATATGACCCTAGGTGCATCGCTACCCAATGGGTCAGTCTATTGCCACTCTTTGTTAGAAAACATGGAGATCAAGAGGCATATCCAAGACCTTCTCCATAAGGGGAACATACGTCCCAGGTCATCTCCTTATGGGAGACCAATCATATTGGTGTAGAAGAAATACGTGACCTGGAAACTCTGCATTGATTATTGGGCCCTGATAAAATCACAGTCTGAAACCTGTACCCGATTCCTCGAATCGACAACCTACTTGATCATCTCACGGGGGACAAATACTTTAGTAACATTGATCTGAAGTATGAATACCACGAGGTCCCAATAGAATAGACAGATGTATGGAACACTCCCTTGAAGTCAAAATAAGGTATTTTCGAATGGTTGGTCATGCCCTTTGGTTTGACAAATGCTCCAACAGTTTTTATGAGGATGATGGACGATATCCTACAACCTTTCACCAATAATTTTGTAGTGGTGTATCTAGATGACATCCCCATCTACAACAAGACTTGGGCGAAACACTTGCAGCATATTCAACAGGTTATGCACACCCTCCGACAACACAAACTATATGAAAACTTGGAAAAATGCTCCTTCGACATGGACAAGGTCCATTACTTAGGATACATCATTGATCGACATGGTGTGCATCTAGATCCATCCAAGATCCAGGTCATCCATGATTGGCCAGCCCCAACTACACTCACTAAATTGTAGAGATTCTTGGGCCTCTCCAATTTCTATCGTAGGTTCATGTTGGGATTCTATCATATCGCATGGGATCTCAGTCAAGTAACTAGGGGTAGCGGTAAGGAAAAATTTGTGTGGTTCATGTCCCAACAACAAGCCTTCGATGACTTGAAGAAGAGTTTGTTCTCATCCACAATACTTTCTTTACTGGACCTACAATATCCCTTTGAGATCGAGATAGATGCTTCATACTATGATGTGGGCATTTTTCTCACTCAACACGACCACCCCGTGGCATATCATAGAGAGACATTATCAAATATTTTCCGTAAGTACCCTACTTATGACAAAGAAATGTAATACATTGTGCAAGCCTATTGACAGTGGAGACATTACATTATTGGGAAGGATATAATCATCCATAGTGATCACAAGACACTACAATTCATGTAGACCCAAAGAAAATTGCAGAATGACCACCATTAGAAGTGGTCCACATATTTACGACAGTTCCACCTCAACATCAGGTATAAAATAGGAAGTACCAACCGATTTGTTGATTGCCTCAATCGACCTCCATTCGTGGCACTCACCACGGTGCTAGACTCTTGCGGCCATGAGAACTCCAGATGGCCCCACCTCTATGAGACAAACCCTGAATTATCCACCACCTACCAAATATTGGGCACGAACTCAATGGTCACTAATTTCCATCTTCAAGATGGGTTGTTCTTTCATCTGGGTCATCTGTACATTCCATCAAGCAAGCGCACGAATATGATTTGGTAATCTCACTAAATTCGGGTGGCAGGACACTTTGGCATCGAAAAGACAGTGGAAGTGTTGCAAAAACATTTCTACTGGTTGAAACTTCGACAGGATGTCAGCAAGTATATCAAGTCATGCAACATCTAAGCTATTGACAAACTGAACACTAAGAAACAGGTCATGTACACCCATTTTACTACTCCTGACAGTTCATGGGAATCCATCTCAATGGACTACATGTCGAGCCTCCCATCCACTAAGAGGGGAAATGAATGTGTTTTTGTGGTTGTTGATCGCTTTTCCAAGATGGTTATTCTAGCCGCTTGCAAGAAGAACATCACAACAAAAGCCACTATCAAGCTCTTATTTGAACGATTATGGGTACATTTTGGGATCCCACAAACCATTATCTGAGACCGTGACAGTCGGTTCCTCAGCACATTCTGGTTGAGACTCTGGTCACTGTTGGATTCCAATCACACCAAATCCACTGCCTTCCACCCCCAAACAGATGGCCAAACTAAGTTCGTCAATCGGATGATTGTACATTTCCTGCACATGTATAATTCAAAACACCCCCACACATGGAATGAGAGTCTTCCCTCTGTCCAACATAGATACAACCAAGCCTTGCATAGCTTAACTCTCCACAACCCCTTTCAGGTGAGATTAGGATTCCAACCATTGGGCCCCATGGATGTTCCCCTACCCCTGATGACAACCTCGACTGACTCATCCCCTAGTCCACCAGAAGCTAACAAATCCACCTGGTTCATTGAGCAGATCCAACACATCCTCCAACAGGTTCAGGATATTCTATATAAGTCTAATTCCAAGTACAAGCAATGCCATGATCAACATCGGGTGCCACATAACTTCCAGGTGGGAGACAAAGTTTGGTTGCACTTGTAGAAAGAATGCCTTACAGGGCCTCATCGGAAGATTTTCCCACTTTTTTATGGTTCGTACACCTTTACCAAGGCTGTGGGTGACAATGCTTTTGAGCTCAATATTCCCCCTTTCCTTTTCTTGCACCCAGTCTTCAACATGGCACTTCTTCGACCATATTTCGCACCATTATTGGACACCTCAGATATAACAGACCAAATGACACCAAAGGATATCAACCTTGAATACATGAAACAATCATCCAATGATCATATTTTGGACACACATATCAAGGTCTCTCGACAATAAAGGACCCAACTTTATCGAGTCGTCAAAGAAAGACAGCTCTTGCACCAAGGCAAGTGGCTCATTCGGGGCCAAATTCAGCTGAAATTTCCTCATATGATGGGGGAACTTAATGTAATGGAGACCATTTCTTCCTAATGAGAGAGGATTGATCCAGGTGGATATCTGTGGCCACCCAACTTTTCTGACTTGCTCAAAACAGATTCCTGCCAATTTTGGCAATTTACTATTTTTAGCAATTTTTAACTTTTGGGGCCATTTTGAGGGCCTAAATGAAGGTTTTTCGAGATAGAGTCATTCATTTATAGCCAAAGGCTTTGGTTGATCCCCATAAATGAATCTCGTCAATTATACCTTTCCAACGGGATATCGTTCGCCTAAAACAGAGATTGTATGCAAAAGTTACGACCCCGGGAAGTTAATGTACTAACTTAGCCAAACGAGGCCCACATGAATTTTGGCGCTTCATCTCATAGGGTTAAGTTTTTGGATGTATAGGGTTTTTTAAATTGTTTTTTATTGTAAAAAGGCCTTCATAGCCTCATTGTAATCATCTTCTGGTGAATGAGAGTATTCGTCACATCTCTTCTCAGAGATAAGCCACCACCATTCCAACAGGTTTGTTTTTCACTGCATTTTACAGTTTCATCTTATTTCCTTATCGAATAGAAAACCAATTTTACTATATCTCTGTTATTTTGTGTTAATAATCTTTTAATAATTTATACTTATTTTTTTCTTCTCATAAAATCCGGATCATTGAAATAAAGTAGTCAATTCCTTTGTTCTGTGCTTCTGTCATTCGATGTCGATTGCCTGTAAATTAACTTTGTGATTTAACCACCTTTGAGTCCCCCGTTAACCATAAATTTTGAATATTTTAATGATTTTCTAGTGTAAGGGTTTCCCATACACCCATCAAATCATCTTTGGTGTTTGTTCCTTCCCCGCAGTTGATATACCATCTGTATATGCTCGACTCTGGAAATTTAATGACTCCCCTAACTCCACATATCAAGCCACCTGTTATGGATGCCCCATCAAAACATGCAATAGTATAACCATCAATATGTGTAATCAGACATGTTCTTATGGTGATCAATTGTTTTGTTTGTGGAAGAGTGTTGAGCGATCCAAGTGTCTTATATACCACTGCCCATACAAAAGGAACTTTCTCATAAAAAATTACTTTGTTTCTCTCGAGCCATATAAACCAACAGGTAAGACCAACCAGATTTCTTGAAATAGACTTGTCCTTCATCGAGGAGGCTATAGATTCAGTAAAATAAGTTCCAACCCAAGGTTTTTTAATTTTTAGTAAATGTGAAATTCTATCCCAAACTGTCTGAGTGAAGCTATAGTGAAGGAAAAGGTGGTTGATATCTTCAGAATTGTTTTTGCATAGAAGGAAAATACCAGTTGCCTGCCAACCTTTTTTTTATAGGACGTCCTAGGATAGAATAGTATTTTCAGCTTCCATCCATATAAATAATTTAATATTCAGCTAGAGATTCCATTTCCATAAATGTACCTTCTATCCACGCCAAATCGAATAATCTTGAGTAGAAATAAGGGCATAATATATGTTTTTTACAGTGATGTTTCTAGAAGAGTCTCCTCTAGTCCAAAGTAGAGTATCATTTATACCATGGAGTGATACACCAACGCCAATAATCTCATTACAGTATATTTCCCATTTGTAAGTTGGAGTTCCCGATAAGACCAAATCCTTGTTGCTTATCCATATCTCTAAAAATGTAATGGGATCCCGAGTAACTGAGGCTTGTGCCAAAATAGTAATCCTTTTTCTATTTAATGGAATGATATTATATTTTGAGAGAAAGGATCTGTATCTTAAGACTAAGATCCGATCTCTACCAATATAAATGAGATGTCTCGATCCTGGGTAGGAAATGAGCCAGTGGGTGATAACATGAATAGATCGCAAAAGACTATCCCAGATTCTAAACACAAAAAATTGTTTGTGTTGCCAGCCTAAACCAATTGATAACCGTTGTTAAGTTCCTAACCCGCACATAGGTAGATCAATGTATTCGGATGTAATAAAGGTCAATATTGATAAGGCCTTTCAATAAAATAGAATAAGGTGGATGAAAGAAGACCTAATAGAAGCTTCTGCTTCTAGAAGGATCTTCCTCTAGATGCTTCTCTTAATAGACATATTTAGTATAAATAAGGGTCGAGGGTATGAGAACACTAGCTTGGATATTATTGTAACAGAGCGTTGCTCGACAGGAGGTTGCCCCCTCGAAGAGGCTTGTGAACATTGTTATCTGAATCAAAGTGTTATTTCTATTGCTATTTCATATATCATTTCTGTGTATTGTTAAGATTATGCTGGATATTTTACCGTTATTCTACCATTTCTAGCATTTTATTTCTTTTCTACATATTTTATATATCTGGTATCTTGCAAGTGGTATCAGAGAACTTTCCTTGGAAGAAATTGTGGGTATTTTTTTTTCAGGGTAGAGATGTATTCCGACATCTTTAAGCCACAGAGATCTCTCGTTATGCGCATAAACCCGCGGTTGAGGGATTCATACACGCAAGAAATACAAGTGGTTCTTAAGCACAAATCTGTTGGCCACCCTTGTAACCCTTGTTGGTACTCCTTCGAGTGGTAGCACATCTGACAGCACCCGTGTACGAATCGGCCTAGATTTCCTGAAGCCCTCTTTAGATAAACCTATCGGTCGTCGGACTGCTATAGTGTCACCGAGAACAACACTCTAGAAGATACTCTCTAGTACCTGGGTAGTCGGGTAGTATGGCTAAGGGTACGGTCTATCCTCCTTAGTTAGTGCCCTGAGATATTGGGCCGGGTACTACTGTTGGTCCCCGAACGTATATCCGAGAGCTATAGCACAGGGCAAACCCTTATCTGTAGAACCATTGAATACCTAACCCTTGGGGAACATAAACATAAATGTAAACAAATTAAATCGGTGAGATATATTGTCGCGCATCTGTGTTCGGGTTTCTAAGTAAAGAATCTCTGGTTCAGAATTTGGGGATTTGAGACCTATTACATTAGATTCATCTCTTTTCCCTTATCACATTCATCCATATCATTTTTCTGCAAAAATTTTTGACCCCGCCCGCTCCCTTTTCAGTTCGCCCATCCTCATGGCCCATACCTGTAGCCAAGAACTAGAGTCTCACTTCAACACCTTACAATCTGGTTTACTCGAGACCCAACAAGAAGTGAAACAAATCAGTGCTACTATTGCCTCCCATGATGCATCCATAAATGACTCAATAAATGTATTCGTACAGTCTGCAATGGCAGAAGTCAAATACGAACTGACCACCCAGCTTGAATCTATCTTTGCATCACTCTGCACCAAACTCAAGATCCCTACCGATGACTCTTTTCCTGATGCACATAAAAAGATTGAAGGTGAAACTTCTTCCCATTC
>JZKD02S1679810.1:163391-177387 GCA_000966675.3 Picea glauca | reverse complement strand
TGGAGAAGTGAAATTATGGAGTAAGATTGATACAGTGCACTAGAGTTGTTGGGGGTTTTGGGCACGGAGGGCCAGGATATCCGTTGATATCCTGGAGCTAGGGAGCTACCTAGTTGGCAGGGAGGAATGATTTTGGGCAGTGTTTTGCAGAAGCGGTCAAGGAGGCCAGCGACGGACTAACGGATTATTAGCATTAGGTTTAGGTATTTCAAATTTTGCAATTGTTTTTAATAAGTTATAATTTTTTTTATTAAGTGTTGATTAATTTATAAATGCTTAGGTGTTCAATTAAACGAATTATTGAATTTTGTTTACGTAAATTCTACTTGGCCCCTAGATAATTATTCATATATGTATATGATAGTGAATAATTATCGATTCAAAAATTACACTAGTCATAAGTTTGCGAAACTTTTTCAAAAATAAACAACCATTATTATATAAAAATTTATATATGTATATGATAGTAAATAAAAATGAAATAAAATCTGTTTTAAATATCTTTTGACTTGATTAAATAATTTTGTGAATAACATAACCAACGAGTTTCAATAAATTTCATATTAAAATAATTTTGGATTTTATTAAATTTCATATTAAAATAATTTTTTATTTCATATTTTAATTTCAAATTTTATAACTAATTAAATAATTTTGTGAATAAAATCACCCACTAGTTTCATTAAATTCCATACTAAAATAATTTTGGATTTCATATCTTTCATTTCATTGTTTATCACTTTCCATATTTCATATTTTATGCTTTCCATATGAAATAGGGACATATTTACGAAAATGATGATTCTACCCATCACGTTTTAAAATATTCAAGAGTAACACCCTAAAACTCAAGTTGTCCTCGGCGCTTAAGTTTTTCTATATAACTTATGACATTATAATTTTTTTTTTTAAATATTTTCAATGATTACTACAATATTTTATAAAGATTATTTAAACGACTCATAAAAAATGATTGGAGAATTTATAACAAAACTTAACAGTTTCTAGCCCATAAATCTTTAGGAAAACTATTCCCGTGCTATATAATAGATGATTCCCTTCTATTTTCTTGCACCTATAGAATTTTTATAATCAAACATGTTACACCCATAACATTTTTATAATCAAATATGTTACATATGTGGCTAGCTAGACTTGTTAATATGAATATTTAATAAATAAGATATTTTGATATCAATATCTAACAAATAAGAGATATAATCACAAAGTTACTCAGTGTAATTAATAATAATATTTTAATAAAATTGTGAAATAAATTTTATTTATAAAAAAATTGTAGGTTTTATTTTTATATCAATATTTAATAAATAAGATATTTTGATAATCAAATAAGAGATTTATTTTAATAATCATAAAGTTATTCAGTGTAATTAATAATAGTATTTTAAATTGTGAAATAAATTTTATTTATAAAAAAATTGTATGTTTTATTTTTTTATTGTTAAATAAGTTTTTTTTATAAAAAGAATTGTATGTTTTATTTTTATATCAGTATTTAATAAATAAGATATTTTAATATCAATATTTATCAAATAAGAAATTTATTTTAATAATCATAAAGTTATTCAGTGTAATTAATAATAATACTTTAATAAAATTGTGAAATAAGTTTTATTTATGAAAAAAATTATATGTTTTATTTTTTCTAAATAGAAGTATGTATATCCATTTTTCACCTTTTCAACAAATCAATATAACGATTTGTAATAAAATGAAAAGGTGCATTTATTTCATGTCGAGGAAAAAAAAATAACAAACAATATCATATTTTATTTTAATAAGGTTTTTGGTGGTTTTACTTATCATATTTTTGTTTTTATTTTTTAAAGAATTTAAATATTTATTTAATTATTTAGAATAATTGGCTTCGTTATCTTTGAGTTTAATTATATTTAAATAAAATCTTTAAATCTCACGATAAAAGAGTATATAAACAATATAGGATTAATATTGTTTATATTGATCTTATAAATACACATTCATATTATTAATAATATTTATTTTTCTTCTTAAGTTTTAGATATTTTTGAAATTTTAAAGATATCATGATAAATTAAATTGATATATAGATGACCAAATTTCTATCATCTAATTAATAAATTTTCTAATATCTTAACAATATTTTATCACACTATTGAAAATCACAAATTTATAAATGTAATGCACTAATGAAACTAATCAACAATACTTTAGTTTTAAGTTTTAAGATTCAACCAGAAAATTAGTTAGTTTTTTAAAACCTAACCTACTCTTGTCATTATCCAAAGTTAAAACTTCCAAAATATATAATGTATATTACATATTAAACATATAGATAGGAATATAATTTTAGTTCAGAAAAATATAAAATAATATAATGTTATAAAATTATTGTTGATGTTGTAAACTTGTTTTATTCTTTCAGTCTGTTAAAACTAATTTTATTATTTTCAATATGCAAAAGTGAAGGTTATCCATTTTCAAATAACAACTCATATAACAACGACACTACAACCATGAGCTATTTTTCACACTCCCCACCCACAATGAGCACTTTTCTACACAGGTCATCACATATGTCGTAATTGTGGTTGTCATGTCATCTCCTTCTCATACATGTTATAGAATACTCAACAAAAGTGATATATACTCCAATAATCATAGTTCTTAGATCAACTCACTTAGAGAATATGAACTACATGCTTATTGGAGGTTGTGTGTTCAAGGATATAGACATCCAAGAGGGTTACCATCTTTCTTTATAGACAAAATCAGCAAGGTCAACAATTCAAGGGTTATGCATGTCATATTGAGTGTTAGATCCATCTACCATTTACATCATGTAGCAAAATTCCATAAATACTTCAAAGGTAGAGTTCATCCAAGTATACGAGGACATAGAGGATACAAAAATACAAGTATATGAGTATACAAGGACACACACACACACACACACACATATATAATTATACATATGAAAAATATTTGAAAATTACAAATACAAAAATGAAATTTAGACATAAAGATCCATATTTTGAACATGTAACATAAATGATAAATCATTATTCATTATACATTGTAACTTCAATGATGATCAAATGACAAACACTTAACACACAAGAAATTAGAACCACAGGCTACCACATTCTAAATCTCAATAAGTCATCAAAATCAAAATGGAGATAGATACTGAGTCTCAGACACTGATACTATAGGTGGGAATACCAATGAAAAATACAAAATAACCATAAGGTAGATAATATAATTGTAAATGGAATAATATCATAGCTTATGAGCCATGACTGTTAGTAGTTGTCCATGTCATAATCATCAAAAATAGCATGACTACCATTGCTCTCTCCTCCATCCTCCTTATCACCATCATCAAAAGTGAATGAATCTAGCATTGGTTCATTAAGATCCAAGTTGACTAATGCCAATTGAACACTATTGTCCAAACCGATATCATGAGGAAACACATCCCACATATTTGTCTTTCTCGTCCACCATTATTCTCTCTGCATGTAAATAACACAAAGGTTTATGTGCACATACACCTATAAGTCACTTGGCACGATGACAAAGTGAAGAGTTCAACATAAAAGTTTATACTTGAGTGAAGGGTGCATTTCTATAGTAATTAAGTGAAGGGTCATTTTGATTAAATTCCAGTTCCATATCGTCATGATAGAATCCATGGGAAACATTGCAATCCCGCCAATCTTGAAATCTTGAAAACTATTAATTCTATTGAATTTTGAATGGGGGTGGGGGCCTATTTAAATAACATTAATAGGGAAAAATAGGCATCAACACACCAAAATACCTCACAACTCCAAAATTGATAGAAATGATGGAAATAAAATAAAATAACTAATAAAATGGAGAAGAAAAGAAAATGACGGAAAAAGGAACCAAGCCAAGTCAAATCATATGCACATTAATGGTACATTAATAGTACATCTCAAAGTAACGACCCCACAATTGTATCATAACTAACCAGTTTTTAAGGTCTAGCTAGAACTTAAGATTACTTCTAAAAAAAACCCCTTTAATCTTAAGTCTGTAAAAAAACCTTTTAATTCCCCACTACTTTTCTATGAAATATATTCTCGTGCACCCTCTTATTTGTATTGAATCCCTCCTGGTCGGATTCACCCTTCCTAAGGTTATAGTATTGTTAGGGTTTAAGGTATATATGGAATAAGTAGATATTGGGCCCCTAAAAGTGTCCCTTAAAGAAATAACACTTCGCAGGAACGCCACTTAGGGTGCCTTAGCCCAGAATGCATAAATAGTGTATGTGTTGGGCCTTATGGTAGGTGAAGTACAATAAAAACCTAATGTAAGTATCTATGTCGTTGAAAAAGTGATGTTAATAGTAGTCCTAGTAATAGCCAAAATACTGATAATAGTTACAACCATCCTTTAAGTAATCATAATATAATTTATTCTAGTTCAATTAATTTCCTCCCCTGTTCTTGAAGAAGAGGAATTATTTATTGGTACTTGCACCTTCCTTAGGATAAGTCTTATAGCATTTTGATCGCTAAGTTGAATGGAGAGTAAAGGCCATAAATTATATTCCTTGTGGATACAATAAGCATCGATAGGGGGCTAGACCAATGTAAAATATGATAACATATCCAAGTATTAAATATGTAACTCATGGACTGAAATCGCATGAGTGCCTATGGATATCTTCCTAAAAACTCACCAAAAGAAAATGTTGAAAAATAAATATGGAAAACTCATTGTGCATCAAATGAGCTAGATATCCTCTGAGTGGTCGCTAAAGTGAAACCAAACCAATGTGAGAAAATCTTGATGAGAATTGAATTAGTTTCAAGTCTAACACATCCCATACCCTGAAAAACCTTCGCAATCCAATGTGTTAAGAGAAAAGAGAAGAAGAATCGTATGTCCTCTGCAAGGTCAAAATACCATTCCTGAGAAGTCCGAAGACTATGAATCTCTTACATATCGAAACATAAAGTACTGTCAAAAATCATGTTGACAAACAAAAGTGTCGAACAACATCCAAAACATGTATATGCAAATCCTTAGCCAAAAAACATGTGAGTAGTAAACCAAGTAAAATGTTGGTATTGCTCCAAATCCCAAACCCAAATGTCCATCAAACATGTCAGAAAATCCATTAAATGTAGTCCATCAAGTGCCAAAAAGTGGCATGTCATCCATCTATCCAATATCCATCAAAAAACTAAAATGTCAAGTGTTGAATTGTCTCAGCAAAAAAATATTTGAAGATCAAACTTACCAATCCAAATCCATCATCCAATCATGAAACAAACATCATTTCTTGAAAAAATCCTCCATCATCCATCATCCTGAAATCATAAATTCATTGGCTATACGGAATCATGAATCCATAATCGATCATCATAAAATGGAATCCTGTAAGTTAGACTTTGAAACTTAAAGTCTTTCAAAATGACCAACTTGTTGACAATGTCGACACATTACAAGTTCTTTGTCCAAGTGAGTATCATCAACTAGCAAATCAGCAATAACTCTATTATCGTCAATATCATCAACAATAGTACCATCATCAAAAACTATATGAGCATCCACATCAACATCCTATACATGATCCTTATCAAGTTCTTCCTTCCTATCAACATTAACCAAAAACCCACCGCTCACAAATGTAAGTGGTTTACAATAATTAAGAATATGAAAAGGGTTATCATGATCCTTTTAGTATCCTAAGCAACATTTTTTTCATTTAAATTGTAATTCTTCCCATCCTCTAAGAAATTTATATATATTCTTAACCTAATCCATATGTTGAACCTTCAATTTATCCACTTTGTTTTTAGTGTCATCAATCAAAGTTACAGTGAATTCATCAAAATAAAAAGACAACAACTCACAATCAACAAGCCAAGTTCATTTTCTTGTTCCTTTGGTTTGTTTTCTTGTTCATTGGTTTCATCATTAAATGACATCAATTGCCCAGTCAAAAAAATTGTTGTTGTTTGAAGTAGATGTATCTTTTTGTGAACTATGTGAAAAGAAGTAACAACATTAGTGAGAGTTCGATTTTGCATATGAATTGTAGATTCTGGAGTCTTGTTAGTCAATATGTGCAAAATATTAAACATTTTGTCGATTCCTGCCATTTTGAAATGCTTCAAATATGCATAATGTGCAAAATATAAGACCTCCTTTTGAACCCCTTATGTAACCTTATGGATTATACAAAAAAACTTCAATCTTATGTGTTGAGACGTGATATGGTTAACTCTTTATAACACCAAGTACAATTTTGAAAACTAATGACTCCTTTATAGAAAAACACAAAAGTCACTTTATAACACCTTTTCTTTTCACGTGATAACAATAGGAAGTTACCTCTTTTTTTATACGAAGTTACTTTTTTTTAATTACTATGGCTAAACCATTTGTTAAATGTTTCAAGGAGGAATCTCATATGTGAATAAAAGAACCTATGACCCTACCACTCTCGGCTCAAGTTTCGATAATCTAGCACTATCTTTCTTACGTCCTTGGTCTTTAAATTACCACTCCACTCCACTCTCGGCTCAAGTTTCGATAATCTAGCACTATCTTTCTTACATCCTTGGTCTTTAAATTACCACTCTTCGCTCAAGTTTCCATCAACTGGCACTATCTTTCTTACTTCCTTGTTCTTTAAATTGCCACAAAAATAAAAGAACCTATGACCCGACCACTTCATATGTAAATAAAAAAACCTATGGCCCCACCACTCTTTGCTTAAGTTTCCATCATCTAGCACTGTCTTTCTTACTTCCTCGTTCTTTAAATTCCCAATTCTTCCCAAGCATACTTACATTCTTCCACCAGCATTTGTCACCATGCTCTTAAATATATGCTGCTTCTATGCTATTGACTATCAATAACATGAAAATACTACATTCTAATAATAAAGCCTATCAATTATCATTCCAAACATTTAAATATCTCGAAAACTGCCTTGTTAACATAGTCTCTACACATGTGCTATTATTTTAAATTCTGGATCTCTAGAAAGGTATCACTAGATATAATGATTAAATGACAACATCTAAAAAGAAAAATTGCTCGGAATCGAACTTGACTGCATCGACATGTTTTCAACTGCAAAAATACCGAAATTTTCAAATGTCAAATCCCATACAACTCTTCCTCCTATAAATATCCATGTACTCCCTCGTGAGCCTCATGATCATTGCACACCACACAATTGCCAAGCGCAGACAGTCGTTCTTCAACTTGTTTCATCTGCAAACTATTCCTCAAGTGCATCGAAAGTCTTTTGGATGATCTTTTAATTAAACACCTTGTATCTGGATGTGGAACTCTAGAACGTATGCCTTTCTAGAGTGGACGAGATCTGGACCTCTAAAATTTTAATTTTAGACTGAAGTTGAATGGTTGCCTTTCCGATACAAACCTGGTGTAATAAGATCTCCTCTTAGGGTTTCACTTAGCACTCATCTCCAAACGGATCGAATACAACCTGCTTTACCAAGTTGAGGGCGTTCGTCACTTGATCAGATCGAAATAGTATGGACACGCAGGTCGTGAGGCATGAGCAGGTCGAGGGTTACACGCATCAACATGTTTAAAGATACATCAGTAAACTTGCATACGTCTCCACAGATCGATGCACAAATTCTGCAAACAAAAGAAGATATGCCGAGGCAGCGAGCAATCAAGATGTTGCATTCTAACATGTGGAGGAGGCCGCTCGAAAGGGATACATGAGGAAGCTGCAACAACTGAGCTGGAATGCAGTTGGTTTGTTTGGAACGGATGCTCCAAGAGATTTTGTTTTAGGAAAGACCAAGAGATGGATGATTATTAAATAATGTTCGACACAAAGAAATATTCACCGTTCACAAAGCAATTAGACTCCAATCATGTTCTACAAAAATGCACCCAAGTCATAATTATTCCGAGTCTTTTTTTTGGGTTAAAATATTACAAGCTCAACATAGAATTTTCTCCCCAGATTGCTAACAACCTGATTGGAAGTTTGGAAAGGGTGGAATCTACACTTCACCATTTTTCTGCGCACAGATTCGCAGGTTCGCCTTACACACTCACTTTAAACTTGTATTTCACTTCAGATTACCTTTCACCAGGCTACGAGCAAGAGACAATGGAGCTCGAACTGATGTTGCAATTCACACCACAGGTACGATGTCCAACATAAAATAGGACTGAAAGGAGCTCAAATCATAGGACGCTTCTTTGTGAGGATGGATCCATTCGTTCAGGTAGCGCGAATACCCATTTCGCAGCAGTAGAAAAATCTGTTTTGCAGTCTCTGCAACGCAGCATTGCTGGTCTAGATCTTATGGTTCAAAAACTTTAACATCTTTATCACTCCAACTCCTAGTTCTTTCAACAATCTCTCTCAGGACTGCAGGAGCACTTCAAGCCACAAATGTAGTTGCCAACAAATTCTTCTTTCAGCAAAGCCGCGATGTGGAACTATTAGGATGCGTTGCAGAGAGATGTGTGGGCGACGTAGGAGGCACGTCGGCACTCGGGTCTCGGCAACGCCGGGACACCAAAAACACACCACAGCAATAGTGCCGAGTTGCGATACTCCAGAGGGCCGTGGGACCCAGCACTTCGGGTCTCGGCAGTTGGAGGGGTGAGCGAGTGTGTTACAACACAACGCAATGATCACCGAGTTCGCTAGATGCGAGAAAGGTGTGGGACCCGTAACTTTGGGGTTCGACAATAGAAGCACCCAACACGAAAATGAAATGAAACGAATGCTACCGAGTCGCGATATTGCGAACAAACTGTGAACTCAACACTTGGGGGTTTTGAGTATTTGCGTGTTGGAAGGTGAAGGGCTCTATTGCACGACCCTGTAGCTGACTAGAAGAAGAAAAAACCAGAAATAGAGTTTACAAACTCAATAACTAAAAATTATAAACGCATAGCACTCCAAACATAGAATAACAGATTTTATTCTAAAAAAATTCAAGCTTCTTGTCTGTACACAGATTATAATTCAACTGTGGTATTTAAACACTAACAAATTGCCCCTTCGATCCTCTAAAAAGTGTAATCAAGGCGGCGATGGTGTCTGGTTGCTTTGAAAGGTTAAGGTGGCCATCGTTTAAGCTATGTAAGACAAAATTGTAATCGGTGGTTAATCCTCGAGTCTTGAAGGGTCAAGACGGTCACCGATTCACCGTTTATAACGAGGCGATGAAATGATTACATCATACTCCCTCTTAATCATTTCAGAGCAAACCGAACTGAAAATATGTAAAACAAAATTGTTGTAAACAACACATTAAAACTTGCAGACTCCAATATTTCTTCTATGGATTTTAAACAATTCATTTCCCAAAGGCTTCGCAAATATCTCTGCAAATTGTTCTTCGGATCTGCAAAACTGAACTAAAATCTTTTTACCAGTTACCAGGTCTCGAGTGAAATGATACCTTGTATCAATGTGCGTACTCTGTTTGTGAAAGACGTGATTCGTTGACAATGCAATGGAAAATTTATTGTCACAGACAAGTTGGGTTGCATTATTCATATCATGCAACAATTCATTCAAGACCCTTCTCATCCACACAGCTTGACATGCAACTACAGCTGTTGCAACATACTCTACCTCAGTAGAAGATAGAGTCACAATCGATTGTTTCTTTGATGTCCATGCCACTGCTCCAGATCCAAGACTGAACACATACCCGGATGTTCTTTTCCTGTCATCAATGGAACCTGCAAAATCACTATCAGTATATCTGATCAGCTCAAAGTTTAAACTTGATATGTATCGGATACCAAAGTCAGTTGTTCCAGCAACATATCTCAGGATCCTCTTTCCTGCTTGCCAATGAGTACTCTTCGGAGTCTCCATGAATCTCGAAATCAAACATACAACAAACATGATATCAGGTCTGGTTGTTGTTAAATACATAAGGCTTCCAACCAGCCTCTTATACAGAGTTGGATCAACATATGATAAATCATCATACTTGCTAAGTTTAATACCAGTTGTCATAGGTGTTGCAACTGGTTTACAATTCAACATTCTAAACCTTTTCAATACTTCATTTGCATAGTTAGTTTGACAAATGAAAATTCCATCATCAGATTGATCCACTTCAATTCTAAGAAAATACTTCATCAATCCTAAATAAATCATCTCAAACTCTGTTTTCATGGCATTTTTAAAATCATCTACAGATAGATCTCCAGTAAAAATCAGGTCATCAACATACAAACAGACAATCCAAATTTTACCTTTCTGGTTTACCTTTGTATACAGAGTTGGTTCACTTGGACTTCTGCTGAATCCAACACTGATCAAGTATTCATCAATCCTGCTATACCAAACTCTGGATGCCTGCTTCAATCCATATAAAGCTTTCTTTAACTTGTAAACTTTATCTTTGTGTTTATCAATCTCATAACCCAGAGGTTGTCTTACATAAACCTCTTCTTCCAAATATTCATTCAAGAATGCATACTTGACTTCCATCTAATGCATGATCCATCTATTCCGAGCTGCAATAGCTAAGACCATCCTTACAGTGTCAATTCTTGTTACAGGAGAAAATGTTTCATTGTAATCAATATTGGGTTGATGACTAAACCCCTCAGCTACAAGTCTTGCCTTGTACTTTTCAACTTTACCATCTGCATTCAACTTAGTCTTATAAACCCACTTAACACCAATATCATTCTTACCTTCAGGTAAATCTACACAATCCCAAGTGTTATTTCTTTCAATGGAATCAATCTCCTCATCCATTGCTTTTATCCAGACATCATCTTTAGCAGCTTCAACAAAACTTACAAGATCACATGCCATTAATGCAAAATTTGAAATCTAATCTACTTCTTCATTATGATCATACAATTCTCTTAAGCTTCTAGCCTTCTGTCCTTTAAATTTGTTTCTTAATGAAGCTAAAGTGGGATTTGATTCACTACTTACCTGTGAATCTGATTAATATCCACCATGTCAAGATGGTTCACCATGCTCATGATTTCTGGGCGTTTTAAATTGAGATGGGATGAAATTTGGTGCTGGCCTTGTTAGACTTCTTCCTGCATGCGTATGTGTATGTGGAACCATATGTCCATCTCCTTCAGCCTGCTCAACTCCATCATCATCTTCACAAGGTAACACAGCTCCCTCTAAAATTGATTTGTCAATACTTCCATCCCAGGCTTCATCTTCTTTAAATTGAACATCTCTGTTGATTACATATTTCTGGGTGCCCTAGACTCTTCACTGTATCCAACAAAGATACATCTCTCGCTTCTATCATCCAACTTCCTCCTCTTTTCTGCTGGTACATGCACAAATGCAACCCATCCAAATATTATGAAATGAGAAACATTGCAAGGCTTACCATCCTAGGCTTCCTGAGGTACATGATCCCTCACAGTCTTGGTCAGACTTCTATTCAAGATAAAAACAAAGCAAAGAACCGCATCTCCCCAATATTCATTTGAAATATGCTTCTCTTTCAACATGCTTCGAGCTATATCCATGATGGTCTGACTCTTCCTTTCAGCCACTCCATTATGTTGTGGAGTATATCGAGTAGTAAACTGCCTTTTAATTCCATGAAGATCACAAAATTCAATGAATTCATTAAGTTTGTATTCACCTCCTCTGTCAGACCTTAAGATTTCAATGGTTTGACCACTCTCATTCTCAGCCATAGACTTAAACTTATTAAAAACGTCAAAGGCTTCAGATTTCCGTTTCAACAAATACAACCAAGTCTTCCTACCAAAATCATCAATGAAAGTCATTAAATAAACACAATTAGTTAAAGAAGGTGTTTGCATAGGTCCACATAAATCTGTATGGACAATTTCCAATGGATCTTTTGCTCTGTAGGAAACACCTGAAACAAATTTCTCTCTGTGATGTTTTCCAAGTATGCAGCTCTCACAAGATCTTACAGGTTGTTGAATAAAAGGTAACCCATTTACCATTTGTTTCTTCTGTAACATATCTAAGCCACCAAAATGTAAATGACCATATCTCAAATGCCATAACCAAGATTCATCTAAGCTTCCAACTTTATAAGCATTCAAAGAACCACTCAAATCATTTTTCATAACAAATGGAAATATTCTATTCTTGGACATCTCTACTCTTGCAATCAACTGTTTGCTTGGAAATTTATCATAGATTGTACATACCATGTTCTTGAAGAACACTTTGTACTTTTTCTCCATAAGTTGTCCAACACTAATAAGATTGCATTTTAGACCAGGCACAAAATAAACATCATCAATATTTCTTTTTTGATGATCCTTAGTGTTAACTGGAACTACACCTTTACCATTAATTGTAACCTTACAATCATTTCCCAATTTTACTTCAGACTGAATACTATTGTCAGTAAATGAAAATAAATCCTTATTACCAGTCATGTGGTTACTGCAACCACTATCAAAAAACCGAATATCATTTTCACTTTCCCGAGTGACATTACAAGTCAAAAACACAGGATTTTGATGATCCTCGGACTCATTTGTAATATGTGCAGACTGTTTTCCAGCATCTGCCTGATTCTTCCAACATTTGTTAGAAAAATGCACAAACTTCTTACAATAATAACATTATACTTTAGTTTTATCATACCTCTGACTTTGTTGTTTCCAGGGTTTGTTGTTGCTCCCTCTTAAATTAGGAGGATTCTGTCGAGACTTCTGCTCAGACTCTGATTCAGCTATGTTGTCCCTTAGACCAGAGAATCGACCTCCTCTTTCACGAGTATGAAACCTTCCTCTGCCTCGGCCTCTGCCTCTGGTAGCATGCAGTTGGGATTTGAAATCATGCTCCAATGATCCTTCTTCATATCTAGATATCCTAGATTCATGAGAAACAAGGGAACCAATTAACTCATCAATTTGCATTTGACATAAATCCTTAAATTCCTCTATGGGTACAACAATGGGTTCAAACTTCTTGGGTAAACTTCTCAACACTTTCTCAATAACTCTCTTATTCTCAATATCATCTCCAAACTGACTAAGCTAGTTCAAAACAATCATTACTTGAGTCATGAAAGTATCAACACTTTCATTATCCTTCATCTTAAGATTTTCGAAATCCCTTTTCAAGTTATACAACTTGATTGTCTTCACATTGGACACTCCTTGATAACAAGTTTCAAGAATGTCCAAATCCATCTTCGAAGATGCATCACTAACAATCTTCATAAAAATGGCTTCATTTAATCCTTGTTGGATTAATCCAAGATCTTTATTATGCTTCTTCTTGTTTTCCTTCAGCAAAACACGGTCAGCATTAGACAGAGCCAATTCTGTTGCAACATCAACTGGCTCGGCATAACCATCAATAACATAAGTCCACAAATCCTGAGAACGCAAAATCATCCTCATTCGAATATACCAGGAATCATATGACTTCTCGGTCAGGAGAGGAACTTGAATCTGAGAGGAACTGCTACCATACGTAGCCATTTATAAAAGTTTGAAAGGAATCAAATAAATTCTCGTGTTGTAAAATTGGGCAAAAATAGGAACAATGAGCAACTAACAAGATACAATACAGGCTTAGATACCAAATGTGGGTGATGTAGGAGGCACGTCGACACTCGGGTCTTGGCAATTACAACGCCCGAACACCAAAAACACACCACTGCAATATTGTCAAGTTCGCGATACGCGAGAGGGACGTGGGACCTGTTATCGCATGGTTTGTAGGAAAGGTCCAAAGGGCTTGAGTCAAGGCTTGAAACCGGCGTAACAGGAGCTTCCCCACCGACTGTCACCTCGATGGGGGGCTCTTTCTATTTAGGAGGGCTAGTCCAAGGGAGACGTCCCTAAGCCAATCTGGTTAGTGAAAGGCTAAAGGGTAAAGACCAAGTCAAAGAAGTTCCCTTTCACAGATTGCTGCCCAAGAAGAGATAGTCAAAGAGAACAATCCACTGATGATGCACCTGTTTGCGAGACAAGACAAATACAACTAGAA
>JZKD02S1679810.1:128380-145646 GCA_000966675.3 Picea glauca | reverse complement strand
TCCCAAGGAGTGCGACAATGAGAAGAGGTATGACCCAGTTTACCACACCTATAACACTTAAGAGATTGTTTATCATTTTGAAAATGTTTTTGTTGTCTATCATCTTGTTGTCTGTATCCTTGATGATAATGACCCCCTCTGCCTCTAAATGGTCTCCTACCACGACCTCTGTGACTATTGTCAAATCTAGCAGACTCTCCTCTAGGTTTCTTCTCTTTTTGTGCAAGACACAAAGTCTCAACTGTGGAAGTGGAAAAAGATTCCTTCTTCCCAAAAGCTTTCTCTCTTTCAACAATTTTGTCTACAAGAGTATCAAAAGTCATGTCTTTCATCTGTCCACTAGCTTGAAGAGATTCTAAGTAATGTGAATAGGTAGGATATAAGGCTTTAATAAATGCTGTGAGTTGTAAATCAACTTTGACACCAGTTGAGTCAATATCATGAAAAAKAGCTCTAATTTCGGAAGCTAACTTCATGGGATTATTATCTTTCAGTTCCAGATTAAACAACTTCATCAACAATTGTATAATTTCCAGCTCTGAATGGGAGTCATAAAGATCTTTTAATTTCTCTAATGCTTTAAACGCTGTGGTGCTGGAAAGAATATGTTTGCTTACCTCTTCAGTGACTGAGGCAGAAATTAAAGCATGTGCCTTTTTATCTTCACTCTTCCAAATTACAAGTTCTTTGGCGTCTGTAGGTTCCTCTGGGTCATTGTCATCCTTGCCTTCACAAATTTCCTCCCATAAATCATTAAAAATAAGAGTATTTTTAATTATTCGAAACCATTCTTGGTAATTTTCTTGACCGGAAAGCACTACCCCCACAATTGATACTAATGAATGCATTGTAAATGAAATTTCACTTGCACAAGAATAAAAAAAAATATCACAACACCTTCGACCTTGGCTTCCACAAACCCAATGACTGGATGCTAGAGGACCTTCGGGTACTCGTTGTCCCTTGCGCTGCAACTACACAGTCCACGCAAAATTTCGTTGTCCATGCAAAAAATTTCGACCAGGCTTTCAACTCGTGGCTCCTCTCGAATCTGGAGCTGCTTCTCCTCTCGAATGGCTCTTCACGCACACTCGCTGTCCCTCTCACGCAGGCACACAAAATAGTAGCATGAAGTTTAAAAAAACGTGGCTCTGATACCACTGTAACAGGCCAGATAAAACTCCACGATTAACACAGAACGCAGAGAACACAGTTCAATCTTTCTTATTCTCAAAAATAGATGCGGATACATTACATATAGGTGGAGGCGGACAGTTTATGGACAGTTACAGTTATGGGCAGATATGGTTACAAAACTGCTAGATTAGATTAAACCACAAACTGCCAGATTAGTTATTAGTTAACAAAGATGCTGCGTGTTGTATTGAGCTACTACAAAGCATGGAATATTGCACTCCAAGAACAAGCTGAATCTGCATATAGTGATAAGATAGTTGAAGATTTGAAAAAACAGAGAGAAGGAACCATTGGGATTCTCCTCTTTTCGAGTTAAAAGCAGCTAAAGAACAAATACAAGAATCATCTTCAGCCATTTTGGAAGCAGTCTGAAGGAGTATGCAGAGCTGAGGTGGCTGCACAGACGATTTTACAGAAGAGAACAATTAGCGCTGAGGCTACATGAATGAGATCGAAAGGAAGAATTTCCAAAAATATTTGTGAAAAAAAATAAGACACTCACCTTCCTCTACTATATATATAATCTCTCTCGTTTATTTTCCTGAAATTTTTTTTGGGCCTAATTTTTTTAAGAAAATGGCATTAGGCATGTTTCAACAATTTATGATTCCAACATTTTCTGGAAAAAATTATGATAATTGGGCATTTAGAATGAAATTAGCATTTGACTCATATGATGTATGAGATATAGTAATGAATGGATATGTTGAACCACAAGATGAGTCTATTTTGAATGTTGATGAAAAAAAAAAACCTTGATGAAGATAGGCAAAAGATTAAAAGGGATTTTCAGATAATTGGACAAGCATTGGACGATTCGGTTGTTGGAAAGATTAAACCAACCTCTACAGCCAAGCAAGCATGGGACATTCTAGAGACAACATATCAAGGCACTAGCAAGGTATCGTGTTATGGAGTTGGTTAATCAAATAAGGCAAAAACCAACCACTACAGCCAAGCAAGCATGGGGCATTCTAGAGACAACATATCAAGGCACTAGCAAGGTATCGTGTTACGGAGTTGGTTAATCAAATAAGGAAAAATGGTGATGAGTTAGCAGACCAAAATATTGTAAAAAAGTTTTTAAGAAGTTTGTCTAAAAAATTTGATGCAATAGTTGTGGTAATTGAAGAATCTGAAGATTTGACTAAATATTCTATGGATGAGTTGGTTGGCTCCTTGAAAAATTATGAAGACAGGTTGAACAAGAATGACAATACCTCATTGGAGCATGCATTCAAAACACAAATGAAATTTGGCAGAGGCAGGGGAAGAGGAAATCCAAGATTCAGAGGAAGAGGAAGAGGAAGAAATATTTTTCAAAGAGAAGAAAGAAAGAATCAAGACCGAGGAGGAAGGAGAAATCAAAGTTTCAACCCAAGGGAAAACAATCACAATTAGGCATCACAAAGGTATCACAAATCAAAGATTCAATGTTATTACTGCAAGAAGTATGGTCACTTTGCAAATGAATGCCAAACGAGACAAGCAAATATGAGAAAGAAGAATGCACATTTCTTCGAGAGTAGTTATGAGACATTGTTTATTACATGTGATGTAGCTCAAAAAAATGAAAGTAACATTTGGTTTCTTGATAGTGGTTGTAGTAACCATATGAATGGAAATAAAGGGTTGTTTGAGGAGTTGAATACATCAGTTAAAGCACAAATTAAATTGGGTAATGATAATATTGTAGAAGTCATGAGAAAAGGTGCAATCAATGTAATAACAAATAGTGGAAAGAAAGCTATTCCTGATGTTTACTTTGTTCCTGGTTTGAAGCATAATCTCATAAGTGTGGGACATCTTACTCAAAAAGGTTATAGAGTTTCATTGAGAATAATGTATGCACTATATTTGATATTCCTCCCAGTAAAATGGTGATTGCAAAGATTAAAATGATAGAAAACAGAATGCTCCCACTTCACGTGAAAAGTGAAATGATGGAGAAGATTGGAGCAAGTTTCAAGGCATCAAGTCAAGATCAAGCATGGATACGGAACTTGAGGTATGACCATCTAAACTTCAAAGGATTGTGTATATTGCAAAGAAATGAAATGGTAAAAGGTTTACCGCCTATTCAAGCACTAATTAGTTCATGTGAAAGTTGTATTTTGGGCAAGCACCATAGGTTAAGATTTCCAAAAGAGAAGTCATATAGAGCTTGGGCACCTTTAGAAATTGTGCATACAGATTTATGTGGTCCAATGCAAACACCATCATTAGGGGCGAGCATATATTTTCTAACATTCATTGATGACTATAGTAGAAAAACATGGGTTTATTTTTTTAAACACAAATATGAAACATTTGACAAGTTTAAGGAATTCAAGGCATTGTTTGAGAAACATAGTGGTCTATCCATTAAGATATTGAGATCTGATAGAGGAGGAGAATACAAGTCAAATGAGTTTTTGGAGTATTGTAGGTATTATGGAATAAAGAAGCAGTTCAGTACAAGATATGCACCTCAACAGAATGGTGTTGCAGAATGGAAGAATCCTACAACAATGGAGATGGCAAGAAGCATGTTGAAAGGCAAGAATCTTTCTAATGAATATTGGGTTGAAGTTGTAGCTTGCGCAGTTTATATATTGAAGGAGTCCAACAAAGATTGTGAGGGACATGATTCCTCAACAAGCATGGAGTGGTAAGCATCATAGTGTTTCTCATTTTAAAGTATTTGGTTGCATTGCATATGCACATGTGCCTAAACAAACAAGGAGTAAATTGGATGATGAAAGTGAAAAATGGATTTTCATTGGTTATGATGAACAATCTAAGGAATATAAGTTGTTTAATCCTATAACTAAGAAATTCATTGTAAGTAGAGATGTCGTATTCAAAGAGGAAGAATCATGGGATGGAAATATAGACAAGACTATTACAGGTACAAGAATACTATATGAAGAACAAGGAGAACAATCAAATGAGCAAGGAGGAATACCATCAAGCATTCCACAAGAAGAAAACTCACAAAGGTAAGGTGATTAAAGAGAAACATCAAGTCCACAAGTAAGTTATGACTCAAATCCTACACTTGAATCATTAAGATCAAGATTAAGAGGAAAAAATACTAGAAGCTTGCAAGAAATATATGATCAAGGAGATGGGATAGACTTGCAATCCAATTTTGCTCTATTTACTCAAGATCCTATATATTTTGAGAATGCAATTAAGGAAGAACATTGGATTAATGCAATGAATGAAGAAATGGAGTCTATTAATAAAAATGATACATGGGATCTTGTTGATTTACCTAAGGAGAAAGAATGCATAGGTGTGAAATGGGTGTATAAAACTAAATATAAGGCAAATGTAGAAGTTGAAAAACATGAGGGAAGATTAGTGGCTAAAGGATTTGCTCAATAATATGGAGTTGATTACAATGAAACATTTGCACCCATAGCAAGACTTGACACAATAATGATGGTACTAGCTATTACATCTCAACATAATTGGAAATTTTATCAAATGGATGTCAAATCATCCTTATTGAATGGATATTTAGAAGAAGAAGTATATGTGCAACAACCATGAGGGTATGAAGTAAAATTTCAAGAAGACAAGGTTTACAAGTTGAAGAGGGCACTTTATGGATTGAAGCAAGCACCAATGGCTTGGTATAGCAGGATAGATTCATACATGATAAAAAAAAAAATCATAAGAAGCACTAGTGAGCCTACACTATACACCAAAGTCAATGAACAAGGTCACATTTTGATTGTTTGCTTAAATGTTGATGATTTGATCTATACAGGTAATCTCTCCATTGATATGTTTAAATCAACAACGAAGAAGGAATTTGAGATGACAAACTTGGGGTTAATGAACTATTTTATAGGCATTGAAGTCACACAAAATGATAAAGGAATTTTCATCTGTCAAAGTAAATATGAAAAAGATGTTTTAAAAAGGTTTAGAATGATAAACTGCAGTCCAATTTCAACACTTGTTGCAGTTGGCACAAAACTAAGTAGAGAACAAAATGAGATGGATTTTCATTCAACCATATTCAGAAAATTGGTTGGAAGTTTGATGTATCTCACCGCAACTAGGCTATATATAATATATGAAGTTAGTTTGATCTCTAGATTCATGGACACACAAAAGAACTCACATTGGCAAACAAGAAAAAGGTTATTAAGATACATTGCAGGGACCATGAATCATGGCATACTCTATTCCACTTCCAATAATCTGCAGTTGGTTAGATACACAGATAGTGATTTTGCAGGAAGCATTGATGACATAAAGAGCGCATCTAGATATGCATTTCATCTTGGAACAAGAGTTTTGGCATGGGCATCAAAGAAGCAACCAATAGTGACAATCTCAATAGCAGAAACAGAGTATGTAGAAGGTACATCAGAAGCATGTCAAGCAGTTTGTATGCAAAGAATTTTGAAGAATCTAATGCACAATCAAGAATAGCCTACTACAATCCACTGTGACAACAAGTCCACCATTGCACTATCAAAGAATCATGTTTTTCAAAAGAGGACAAAACATATTGACACACGATATCACTTCATTTGAGAACTTGTCAACAATGGAGAACTCATCCTACAACATTGCAAATCAAAGGAACAACTTGCAGACATATTTACAAAGGCTTTAGCACAAGACCAATTTGAGTATTTAAGATAAGCATTGGGCATTGTAAATATTGATGTAATTAGTAGTAGAAATTAGGGGGGAAGTGTTGGAGAAATTAATTTCTCTACCTACCCATCTACCACACTGACACTTCGACTATTTTCTAGAGAATTTCTTTCCACCGACATTCCATATTTTTTTGGAAAAGCTCTGGATCTTCCAGATCCTTCCACACTCTATATAAAATCAAAAGCAATGTAACCATTTCAACAAGTGTGCAATACAATCGTTTTTCTGTGCATTTTATTGTTTCTTTGCTTCTGCCCACACAGCTGGCTAACTCGAGAGCAATTTTCTCTTCCAAATTATCTTTGCATAGGAATTGTAGATTCTAAAATCTTGTTAGTCAATCTATGCGAAATATTAAACATTTTATCTATTCCTATCATTTTGAAGTGCTTAATATATGCATAATGTACAAAATATAGGACCTCCTTTTGAACCCCCTTAGGTAACCTTTTGGATTATGCAAAAGACTTCAATGTTATGTGTTGAGAAGTGAGATGATTAACCTTTATAACTTCCGAGAACTCCTTATAACACCACATACAATTTTGAAAACTAATGAGAAAAGCACAAAATACACTTTATAACGCCTTTTCTTCTCACATGATAACATTATGAGGTTACCTTTTTAATTACTATAACTAAACCATTTATTAAATGTTTCAAAGAAGAATCTAATATGTGAATAAAATAACTTGTGACCCGACCACTCTTGTCTCATGTTTCGATCATCTAGCACTATCTTTCTTACATCCTTTCTTTAAATTCCCACAAAGTCCATGCAAAAATACGACTTAGGAAACATGTAAGAACGTATGACCCGACCACCTCAGATGTAAATAAAAGAACCTATGACCAGACCACTCTTGGCTCAAGTTTCCATCATCTCTCACTATCTTTCTTACTTCCTTGTTCTTTAAATTCCCACAAAAATAAAAAGAACCTATGACCCGACCACCTCATATGTAAATAAAAGAACCTATGGCCCCATCAGTCTTGGCTCAAGTTTCCATCAGCTGGCACTATCTTGCTTACTTCCTTGTTCTTTAAATTCCCAAAAAGGCCATGCAAAAGTAAGACTTAGGACAATTATAATGTTGTTGCTGCAGAAGTTAATGAAGTTGTCCACCTTCTGATTCATGTGAAACTGTGTTTGTCATTCACATCAGAATTCATTAAAACCCTACACTTCAAGAATTTATTAGAAGTACCATCAATTCTTCCCAAGCAAACTTACATTCTTCCACCAGCATTTGTCACCATGTTCTTAAATATATGCTGCGTCTATGCTATTGACCATCAATAACATGAAAATACTACCGAGGCTAGTGAATTTTAATAATAAAGCTTATCAATTATCATTCCAAACATTGAAATATCTCGAAAACTGCCTTGCTAACATAGTCTCTACACATGTGCTATTATTTTAAATTMTGGATMTCTAGARAMGTATTTCTAGAWATAATGATTAAATGACTAYATCTAAAAATMMAARTTGCTAGGAATCAAACTTGACCATCTCAAGCAGATTCGGTAATACATCGACATGTTTATAACTGCCAAAATACCTGAGTGAAATTTTCAAATGTCAAATCCCATACAACTCTTCCTCCTATAAATACCCATCTACTCCCTCAGTGCACTAATCTTTTGCCCTCGTGAGCCGCACTGGATCCACCACGCTCTCACTCAGACGTGATCTTTTCATTATACATCTGTTAAAATATTACAAGCCCAACATAAAAATTTCTCCCCATATTGCTAACAACCAGATTGGAAGTTTGGAAAGGGTGGAATCTACACATCACCATACTTCTGCGCACAGATTCGCAGGTTCGCCTTACACACTCACTTCAAACTTGTATTTCACTTCAGATTACCTTTCACCAGGCTACGAGCAAGAGACAATGGAGCTCGAACTGATATTGCAATTCACATCACAGGTACGATGTCCAACATAAAATAGGACTGAAAGGAGCTCAAATCACAGGACGCTTCTTTGTGAGGATAGATCCGTTCGTTCAGGTAGCGTGGATACCCATTTCGCAGCAGTAGAAAAATCTGTTTTGCAATCTCTGCACCACAGCACTGCTGGTCTAGATCTTATGGTTCAAAAACTTTATCATCTTTATCATTCCAACTCCTAGTTCTTTCCACTGAATCCCATTATTATTAAACTAATACAACAACAGCCGCTCTCAGGACTGCCGGAGCACTTCAAGCGACAAATATAGTTGCCAACAAATTTTTTTTACAGCAAAGAAGCGATCTGGAGCTATTAACATGCGTTGCAGAGAGATGGATACTCCAAACTGAGTGGAAGTGGAGCTCGCACTGTATCTTTGTTTACCAAAGTGATCTATGATGTCTCTTTCATTCATTCACATTGATTCTTTCCAATAGGAATAAATCTATCTTCTTTCAAACAACAATTTTCAAACTTCAATAAATTACTAGGTCGAGAAAATCGAGGTCGTTGTCCTTTTTATCCGGCAGTTCGGAAAAAATTTAAGATCACAAAATAAGTGTAAACTCTAATGTAAGATCACTTATTTCTGACAATTTGCAAACCCTAATGTAAGATTACTCAAATGATTACAAGCAATTACTATGCAACGATTGACAAAATAAGAGCAAATATTTCTGGTGCTTTTAAACCCATCTTTATTTAACCCTCAATAAAACAATGTTGCATGGCAACGGAGTCCTTGCCAAGTTGGGATGGGAGTAAATGCGACCTGGTACATTGAAATACATTGAAATACTTTTATACATAGGAAATATGTATTTTTGTAATGGATCGCGGGTTGTCGGTGATATACAAAAAGCACCGACACTTCCGCGATACAAAAATTGGGCCTCTGATGTTCTCTGTGATACAAAAATGGAGGAGTGCAGTTGTGGACTATAGAAATTCATCACAAATAAAAAAATTATACATACAAAATATGTACTTGTATAAAGTAGATATTTAGTTGTATACATACGAAATTTCTACTTTTATAAAGTATGGGGAAGAGATTTTATAGAGAATGCATGGAGCCCTCATTGCATACTTAGCCAATTTTTGGATCGCGGGTTCTCGGGTTGTCATGTTCAAAATTGGGCCTTTGACGTTTCGTGGCCTACAAATAACATTGACAGTTCCGCGATACAAAAAATTACAGGCGGAGTTTAGTTTACTTTAAAAATAAGGCTTTTCTTAGACATAAAGATACAACAATGCCAAATTAGTTTTCTTTGCACATGTTTTATAGAGCATGCAGGGAGCAGTCATTCCATACTTCGCCAGTTTTTGAAATTGGCGGGTTCAAAATTGAGTCTCTGATGTTTCGTGGCCTACAAATAGCATCGACAGTTCCGCGATATACAAAATGACAGGCAGAGTTGCGGACTATAGAAATTTACAAAAAAATAATGTTTGTTATACCATAGAATAGTAATAATGTTTTTCCGAATTAGCTTGCTTTAAAACCAAGGGTTTTCTTGGACAAAAAGATATAGCATTGTTGAATTAGTTTTCTTTGTACACATTTTATAGAGTATGCAGGGAGGGGTCATTCCATACTTCACCAGTTTTTGGATCGCGCGTTCTTGTGTTGGTGGTTTCAAAAATGGGTCTTTGTTGTTCCGTACCCTACAAACAACATCGAGAGTTCTGTAATATACAAATTGAGAAGTGGCGTTGCGAACTATACAATAAGAACTTATTATAAAATAAATAATGTCTGTTACATATCTCTAGAAATTACATCAACATTTAAAACATCAATGTCGTTGAAGACCAAAAGATTAGCATACAATAGGAGACAAGAAATGTAGCATATCTGAATTAGTTTTATTTGGAACAAACAAGAAAGGTTCCTAGAAACCCAAAATTTAGCATACAATAAGGGCATTGTCGAATCAATTTTCTTTGGAATTTATAAAAAAATAATAATATTTGTTACATGTTTCTGGAAATTTAAATGCGTTTGTCATATAGATTGGGATTGGGGCTCCCACAGACCATAAAAAGAAATAAGTACAAGAATTAGGAACGTTAAAAGAAGTGTGCGATGGTAGATAGGAAGACCTGAAAATAAGAAATTGGAAGTTATTACAGTTTTCTATTGAGAGAGGACATAAGTGGATTGATAAAGAAGAGAAGATGACAACATAGACTTAAATTGGATTGATAAACAAAAGAAGATGGAAGCATAAACTTACTATGAAGCCGAAGTGTTTTTGTTGTTGTTATCGATGGGCATTGTAGTCCTGTTGACCGGTTCTTTCCCTTCCTCAACGAGGCTGTCCATTCTCTCTTAGAACCATTCTTCGATGTAACTTTTCATGGGGGATGTGCTGGTTTCATCCCGGATTTCTATGTCGTAAAGGTCATTTTCTAATTTCCTTAGATCCATTGAAATACTATGCAGAGTCTGTTCAATTTCTTCATTGTGTGAGACATAGTCTAATACCCAGTGCTCGTGCTCATCTAGAAGATGTTCAAGTATGTTGTAAAACTTTTCGAAAGACAACCCCTCTAAAATATCAACTTGTTCCTTGAAGGCTTCTTTGGTGACGGAAAAGGATTTGAGAATTAAGTTAGGATCTTGAACCTCGTTGGTAGTTCCGGCTAAGTCCAGCTGGAGCAGGCTTGTGAAAAAATCTTCCTTTTCTGATATGACTTGCTTACATGACTTGACAATGTGCTGCAGGTTGTCAACTTTCTTTTTCGAGCATGATTTTACTTTTTGGTGCACTTTGGCGAGGGGAGTTTCTCCTGTCTTCTTTTTAGTTCTGATGTGTTGTCGCCATATTTGGCAAAAGGGGCCAGTACTTGATCACATAAAAGGTCATTTTTTAAATTCATCTCCAATTGTTCCAGTGAACCATTGGCCTTCTTTCCGAAGGAAACTAAATTTTGCGATGTTTCCCAAGCTTCAGTAACTACCTTCATTATTTTGTTGATGTTATTCTCTACAAGGGCTCTATAGCATGCAAGGAGGGTATAAGATACTTTCATCTTCGCTGTAGTGGTAGCAGGCACGATTTTTGCCAAAGGACTGACAAATTATGGAGTTGTAAGGAAAGCCTCATCAAATTCGTTAAGGTGTTGTTTGATATTGGCATTTTCTGTCTCAATTCCTCGAATGGAATCACGAAGAATGTCACTGGTTCCCTAGTGAAATTGGTAGATTTGGGACGATGACATTTTGCTAAAGTTAATATCTTCGCGAGATTTTCCTTTCCTATTTTTTACATCTCTCTTTTTAATGATCAAACTTTTAGATTGGCTGTCAAAAATAACGCTCTGGAATACGAAGGATTCATCTATGTCAAAAAATTCGGTGTCTGATATTTCCACTGTGGACGACACAATTTTCTGCATGTGCCTAGCTTCAATTTCAAGTTGCAGTTTTCCACTTTCAATTTGGGGTTCCTCCGCCTGCCCTGGATTGTTTTTTCTCTTCTTCACCAGTGAAATTTTGTGAGAACTATCAATATTTATGCGAGGAGGATTCTTATCACCTCCTTCGTTCGAAGATTTACTAGTTTCCTTCTTACTGGGGTGGACCGTCAAAGCGATGCTCTGTGATGTCATTCTCTTGGGAGTGTTGGTGGGGGACTAGGTACTCTTCTCACGAGATACTTTTCCATATTGTATGTACAATTCACTGGTGCTTTGCAATCTCTCTGCGTCACAATCAACAGAAGCAGGATTGTTGTCGACACTGTTCCTATCATGGGTTAGCTGTGTATGGATAAAAGAGGTGTTAAATCCAACACCCAGTAAATGTTCTCGAAAAATTCCATTAGGGTCAAACCCTTTTATCATTTCAATGTACGTTAGGTTTAATTTCTTGAAATGGGTGGCCAACTCGTCAATCTTCTTGATGTTTCTGCACACGAACTCTCCAACTTTTCAGGGTAGAGGAATGAAATATTTTTTTTTCTTGTCATGGAAAAAATGCAACCAGTGGTTGTATTGCTTTGCTATTTCTGCAAAAAATGTCTTGTCTGTGTTGTGGCATGGAAGGAAGGCATGGTTTTCCTTAGAGCCAAAGACCATGAGGACACTGTGATTTTCCTCTTGCTCAAGTGTGCCCTTCCTATTCAAAAACTTGGTTACCTGGCCAGACATCTGTGAAGCATCCTTGCCTAACAGTAAATCTTTGAAAATTGAGACAAAGCCATTAAAAACTTCATAAAAACAATGGGAGGCTTTGTGTCTCCACAGTGCCTCGTGCCAGAATGTTACTGGGTCAAATCCATAGTTTATTTTATTGGAAAGAGAAAGTTTTGGAAATGGAAAACAATACACAATTGTGGAAATCAAGTAGGATGACATATAAAATTGATTTGATTCTTTGAATCATGACAACTGGGAGCAGAGCTCAATCGAAATTAGCTTCCCCCAATCGAAAATGTATTTTTCCTTGACTATGAAATATAAAATAAAAATAATTATATGGGAAACGCTTGTTGTGGATGCCTATCCCGTTATTCTTGTAACTAGCCAAGCAATTTCCCGCAATGGATTTCTAAAGGAACTTACTTGCAGCCTTGTGATATCTTCAGGGACTATTGTCGGGTATTCGAGGAAGTCCGCTAAGATGTCCAACCCGTTATGATGTTTTTCTAGAGACTGTTTGTAGTCTTGTCCTCTGAACGCCAGTGTTGAGTTCAACAATTTTAACATCTTGTGGAAGAGTCGAGGCAACAAAGAAACATCAGAATGGTCACGCAGTGGAATAATTCTTTGTCCTGGAATATATTTTTCAGTGCACCAAGAGACCACCTCCTTAGAGTCAAAAACCTCAAGAACGTAGCCTGCACGAGCGATTCCAGAGGTCCAAATCACTTTGTTTTGGGCAGAACAGGATGAATAGTAAAAGTATGCCCCGGACCACTAAAATCTCTGGTCCTCTTGTGCTTACATATTTATTGTATCTCCACAAAACTGTTATCAACCTGCTGCCATAAGTCTACAAGAACGTTTATTTGTTCTAGACGATGAATGAAATGAAAAGTTGGAAGGGATAATATAACCCTGCACAAATTTTGGTCCAAAGCGTGTTAATGGGAGATGTCCTCGAGACTTTCGTTGATTAATAACAATTTGGATGGCTCTTGCATGATGTGTTGTTAACATTAAACAATACTAATTGCATACTTATAAATGCCAACACGTTGGATATTTCAATGAGCGATTAAGCATTATAGATTTCTTGAGCGGCCCAACACAAGGACGCGTGTTGGAGATGAACAATCGGAAGGGACAAAATAACTCTCTGCACATCTTGGTTTCATGCGTAATAATGGGAGATCTCCTCGAGGTTTTTGGCCATTAATGACAATGTTGAGGGTTCATGCATGGTCAATTGTTAGCATGAAATGTTTCTAATCGCATAGTAAGAAAGGACAGAGGTCACGGGAAGGGGAAAAATACAGCTACAAAATAGGGTTGCAACGTACAAGCGTTGAGGGTGAGGGCATGAGGGTCAAATTGTATGTCTCAGAACTTTTTGAGTGCAATACGCGTAACAGCGAAGAGGATATGGTAGGACAACCAGAAGCACAGAAAGTTAGTGGGGATGGAAGGCAGCGAGAGATACTTTGAAACATTTGTGAGAAGTGTTAGAGTGACCACATTGGAATTGTAGATTTTGTGAACCCGACAATAGGAGAATCCAAAACAGGTTGAGAAGGTGTCTGCAAAGGAGCCGAGGTCCTGACCTTCTAATTGTATCACTCCAAACATTTGAATGCATAATCTATAACATGGGAGAGCGGACAATGTCAGAATCATGTAGTCAATTTGTATATTGTAGAGAGTGCAATCCCAACTTCTTCGTACCTCTATGTCCAGTTTTCAGTACTAAGAGCTAATTTAGTATTCAAAATAATTTTTTAGATACTATTAGATAATTCATAGGGACTAGCATATGTAAACAATGGCAATCTCCACCCCGCCAGTCTTGCATTTCGTGTATCAATTTGTATATCGCGGAACTGAGAGCGCTATTTGGAGGATACGAAACAATGGAAGTGCAATGTTGAGTCAACAACTCTGCAGGTTCTCTTGTCAATTAGTATATTGTGGAACTGTGGGTGTTATTTGTAGGCCATGGAACAATGGAGTTCCAAGTTTGAGCCCTCCCTCTCGAGAACCCGCGATCCAAAATGTCGCTAGATATCGAATGCGGAATTTGTACATGATCTATAAAATATCATGGGAATTAGTACATGATCTATAAGATATCATGTGCATACCTTATAGTCCCATAATACATAGGAAGAAAAAGAAGGGAAAAATAACGGAGTAGTTAGAAGTGGAATTGTAGTTCACGAAAATTTAGAGTGGAATATGTATATAAAGAAAAAACATCAAAATCCTCGAAAGCAACAACAGACGATCATATTCGTTGTCTGATTATATATATGGAGATAAGCATATGTCAACCTACAAACGTTGGAGCTGCCTCTTTCGTGAACCGGGAAACAGGAGGATCCAAAACAGGCTGAGAAAGTGTATGCAAATGAGGCGAGGCCTAAACCTTCTAATTTTATCACTCTGAACATTGGAATGCATAATATGTAACATGGAAGAGAGGACGATGTCGGAATACGGTAGTCAATTTGTATATTGCAGAGAGTGCAATCCCAACTGATTCGTAACTTTGTGTCCAGTTGTCACTACTAAGAGCTATTTTAGTATTCAAAATAATTTTTTAGATACTGTTATAAAGGGAAAAAATAAAAACTAAAATAATTTTTTAGATACTATTAGATACTTCATAGGGATTAACATTTGGAACCAATGGAAATATCCACCCCGCCAGTCCTTCACTCCGTCTGTGAATTTCTATATCGCGGAACTCAGAGCGTTGTTTGGAGGACATGAAACAATAGCAGTGCAATGTTGAGTTAGCCAGTCCAGAGGTGCGCTTGTCAATTTGTATATCGTGGAACTCGAGGTGCTATTTGTAGGGCAAGGAACAATGAAGGCCCAATTTTGAGCCCGTCTACCCGACCGAGAACCCGCGATCCAAAATGTTGCTAGGTATGGAATGCAGAATTTGTACATGTTCTATAAAATATCATGTCCATATTTTATAGTCCCATAATACACAGGAAGAAAATAAGCAAAAAAGGACGGAGAAGTTGGCAGTGGAATTCTAGATAATACATGGGAAGAAGAGAAGGGAAATAGAACCAAGTATCTCGCATAAGAACATCTAGTGTTTGCTTATTAATGCAAATTCTTGTGAATGCCTGCTGATTTCTCACCGGTTAACGAATAAAGTGCAGATCACGGAAGTATCTTTCGTACCACTATGTCCACTTGATACTAGTAAGAGCATTGTTGATGTATATGAGGAAAGACGCAAAGTTGTTGGGGATGGAAAGAAGCAACCGATACTTTGAACAAACTTAATGTATACAAGGAACCCACTGTGGAATTGTAGATCACAAATGTTTTGAGTGCAAGATGTATATAGCGGAACGATAAGAAACTCGTTTCGCAAGAGGCATCCCCGTAGCGGCGGGCATAAAATTGGCTAAGTATGAAAAGGAATAGCGGTCGATCAGATCTATTGTGCAAGGATATATATGGATATGTTAAGGCATGAATTGCAGATCAAGAAAGTATCTTTCATACCACTGTGTCCACTTGTCATTGGTAAGACCATTGTTGATGTATGTCAGGAAGGACGCGAAGTTGCTAGGTATGCATATCAGCAATAGATACTTTGAATGAACTTAATGTATACGAGGAACCCATGGTATAATTGTAGATCACAAATTTTTTCAGTGCAAGGTGTATATAGTGGAACAATAAGCAGTTGGGCTCGCAAGCGCCGACCCCGCAGAAGTGGGCATAAAATTGGCTAAGTATGGAATGGAACAATGGTTGGTCGGATCTGTCTTGTGAGGATATAGATGGAGATGAAGACATGTCAGCCCATCGTACGTAGAAAGATGACTAAGTATAAAACTAGAAAGCCATAATGAACGGGAAAAGAAAAATGGGAAAAGAGATAAGTATCTGAGAGTCGGGAAAACCTTTTTTTCCATTTATTAATGACAATGTTTTCAAACCTCTATTGGCTTCTCACAAGTAAAAGAATTAAGTGCACATCACTAAAGTTCTTTTCCTGCAACATGTATATGACAAAAGAGGGGACATAGGTTTTGGATACCGCGAACCTGGGGCTTGGTGTCCAGATAACTGGCTAAGTATTGGCCAAGATGAAATTTTGATATCTATTTCAATAATATTCATACTAGTATCTATCAATCGAGAAATTTTTCATATTTATCTGAATAGTATTCATACTAATATATATTAATGGATTGTTTCTGTTTCAAATGCAAATGATCTCTCAATTAGCAAGATGCTCTTTGGCTGGCAAATTTCGTTGAAACTAGGAAAATTTTGACTGCAAGATGTACATAGTGCAACAAGAAACATGAATTTTCATTGTGGTCTCAATGACATAAATTCCTTATCATCTATTCATCTTTTATTCATTTCAATGACATCAACAAACGACGACTCTCCATAAACATCAATATCTAAATTAAATTAAAGGAAATCAAAATTTGTTTTGACTTTAAGTAATTAAAGCATAAATTGCAAACTACAGAAGTTCTTAGGCTACAAGATGTATATGATGGAACATTGGACATATTTGTTTAATACCACAAACCCAAACATAACTTTTTAAGTTTTGTCAAAGAGGATTTTTTCTATATTTTTTCCAATAGTACTTATATTAGTATATATCCATAGATATTATCAAATAGAACAAGCTCCAATCTATCCAACATACTTCACATGAACATTGCGTCAACAGTTCAGCTACCTTGTTGTAACTCATGAATTCGTTATATTTACGGAACCCGAAGAATGGGAGTAGAACGGGTCCTCCAATTTCTCTATTTAAATACAGAGCCGACTCTACATAAGCATGGCCTATGAAACAGTATTTTTAAATGTAAAATGTAAATAAAGAACAGACCAGGTTTTATTTAGATTAAAGTAGTGAGTATTAGAAACAAAAGCTTGTCCTTCATGTTTAATGACATAGGGGAAGAAGGTACAAAATACAATTAAAACAAATGCCAGAAATTGGAAAATACTATTAAAAAATAAATTGAAATTATTCTATATTCAGATAATATGTGTTACAAAATATAGTTGAGGCACATTAAACATGTCGCATGATAACGATTGTGATTTCGCATGTCATTGACCAATTAAACATATGCACATTGTTGATACTGAGAGGGGGGTGCATCAATATCAAGTACAATTTAAAACCTTTTTCAACTTATACTTAAACCATTCAATTATATCCAATGAGAAATGAACAATAGTATAAGAGTTACACCAATACACCATAATACACCA
>JZKD02S1679810.1:87864-121801 GCA_000966675.3 Picea glauca | reverse complement strand
TCAAAATGTTGGAAAAAAGGCGCTTTCATAGGTAAAGCACTTTAGTACTCAGTGTTCTTCAAATTCAATGAAATTTGTATTACTTGAGTAAAGGGGAAAAACATCTGACAACCTAGAAGGAAGGTCATATATGATGGATAACTCATTGGCAGAAGCCATAGAGAGAATGTGAATTGAGTATCTAATAATCACGGAATGATATTGTGTTTGAGTCTTCAGCTTTCCCTACCTGTTCAAAATGAAAAACGAGAAAGGCTTGAATATTAGCCTGTCTATTTATTTTAATGGGCAATGTCCTCGAGCTTTCCAGTTATTAAAGCCCATTTTTTCGAACCTGCCTGGTCGATTCTGACTTTTGAAAGCATATTTAATGTGTATTGGGTAGCATTGAATGTAGCGTGGATGGATCCCTATGTAACAAATGTTACTACTAGTTTTTCAGTTTTTGTCGACGAGCGTATGTAGAACGTACATAAAGAAAAGTAATTCGAGAATGCTATTTTTTTTGCACATGAACTCTTGAAATTCAAATAGCCTACAAGTCCGATTGTCTATTTGTATATCGTGGAACTATCCATGCTATTTGTAGGAAACATAATAACAATGGATGAAGTTAGAGCCCACAAGCCCGAGAACCCGCGATCCAAAAAATGCTTACTATTTTTTTTGTGTTTTTTTGTCCATGAGGGTATGTAAAATTATGGATGTAAAATAAACTATTTCGACAATGCTAATTTTTTTGGACATGACAGCCTTCAAATTCAAATAGTCCACAAGTCCGATGGTCAATTTGTATATTGGGGAACTCTTTGATTCTCAATTTGCAGCCGCCCACCTCGAGAACCTGCCATGCAAAAACCGGTTAAGTATGGAACGAGGGCTCCATGCATGCTTTATATATCTACTTTACAAAATTACATATTTCCTATGTTTAATTTATGCTGTCCAGGAAACTATAATTTGATAAATTTCAATTTATTCTGTCGAGGAGCCCTTCCTTTAAAGAAAACTAATTTGGAAATGCTAATGTATACACAATAGTTCAATACCACCTATCTGCCAAGCCGCGTCCATAAAACTAGCTAAGTATGCAACCAAACAACGACCGATCAGAATGATCGCAGAATTCTCTATGCTATTTGCAGGGCACAAAATAATAGAAGCCCAATTTTCAACCCGCCACCCCAAGAACCCACGATCATTAACCTATGTTGTTCAGGAAACCTATAACTTCATAAATTGCATTCTCTTCTATCCAGGAGGATTTTTTTTAAAGAAAACTAATTCGGGAAAGCTAATGTATAGACCACACTCGACTTGTCATAGGCTACAACTGAATTGCAGTCACCTGGAATGACCACAGAAGCGCGAGAGAGTAGAGTCAAACACAGTTTACAATAGGAAAGTAAAAGGGAGAGAAGAGTTATATCTCCCACACAACAAAAGGTAATTTCATAACTATGAAACCATAGTAACACAGAATCCATGGAAAAAGAATCGACAACTATGAAATATATTTTGAGCTCGACAAAATCTGCTTCAAAGTGTAACAGATGCAATTGACATCATCTGAAATTCATTACTCTGTTATTTTATCTTAATAAGCCTAATTTTCAGCCCGCCAGCCCCAGAAGCCATGACCATTAACCTATACTATCCAGGAAACCTATAATTTCATAGATTGCATTCTTTTCTATCCAAGAGGCATTATTTTAAACAAGGCTAATTCGACAAAGCTAATGTATACACCGAACATAACCTGTCATAGTTCGATAGAACCTATTCACGAAGCCGCGTCCATAAAACTGGCTAAGTACGCAACCGAACGACGGTCGCTCAGAATGACCACATAAACGTGACAAACAAGGTAGATAAAAACTAAATCTCCCACACAACAAAAGACACTCTCATAACTATGAAACCATAGTAACACATAATCCATGGAAAACACATCGACAACTATGAAATATATTTTCAGGCCGACAAACTCGGTTTCAACACGTAACAGATGCAATTTACATCACCTGCAATTCTTTAGTATATTATTTTATCTTATTAGTATTCTATGCAAACCGAAGTGCAAAAAAATGTAACGATATATCCAACCGCAGATGCAACATTCCAACATTGCAAACCCTAGGCAAACAAGAAAAAACACCAAATAAGAACCTAACTAGAAAACACCAAAATGACCAAGTGCAGGCACAGGACCAGAACCCTGCAAAGTAGAATCAAGAAAAAACAAACAACATACAACGAAGAAAGGAACAAGCAACAACCACCCCCTAGGAACGAGGTTCTTCCAATTGCGACTGCAGAAACCCAAACTTGCAAACTGCAACAAGACAAACATGCAATAAAGAACAACGAGAACATGCAAATAAGAAATCAGTGCCATGAAAAAAACAAGAATGGACCAGTGAACCAACAATGCCCTTGGAGCATATAAATTTTAAAAATGGAAGAAAATGTCTTGTAACAAGCCTGTTAAGTAACCATCCAACACTAGCAAGCTTGTTAGGTAAACATTTAAGTCTTTCAGAAATGTACTGTAAACATTTAAGAAAAAAATTCAATGTGACAAGTCTCTGACGTATCCCAAATAAATTCATATATTTTTTGTAACAATAGTTTGAACACTAGAGAATGTATTGCAAAACCATACTTTGGATATGCCACCATATCAAACATTGCCATAAATTTACCTAGCATAAAACGCTAAACCAAACATTCGAATTAATGGTAGCATTAATCCACATTCGACGAATGCATAACAAAATTTATGATTCAAAAATGACCATATTCTACCAAATACTTTGGAAATGCAAACATATTTTACATTGGGAATAGCGAAGGTGGAAATAAGACCTCCAATCCTTTGTCCAATCAGATCTTGACAAACATGATACTTTTTATTATATAAAAATCGATGTTTTCACTTCCCTTGTTCAAACAATAGACAATAGGAAAAATTTTTTGGTCAATGCACAAGCTAATGCCAGGTCAACGATTTATCGATCGCTATAGTCCCTCTATGCCTACAGAAGAGAATAATAAGAAATAAAAACTAATGGTTTAGATTTCGTTAATCCAAGCCCCTTCAAAAACTCCATCTTTATTTAACCCTCAATAAAATAAGAAATAAAAACTCATAGTTTAGATTTCGTTGATCCAAGCCCCTTCAAAAACTCCTTCACAGTGTTTTGATAGATGCAGGCATCAAGAACTCCCAATGACCATCGACCATGGCTTTGATAAACCACTTCGCTCATAAGATATCTACATTCTCTCATATCACATGATTGAAATACATGCTCTGATACCAAATGATTCAAAGCTTTGATACCACATAATTTGAAATAAAAATAAAAATTAAATTAATTAACAAAATGGAGAAAACAAAGAAGATGGATGAAATACATTACATGATTCAAAGCTATAATATCACATGATTTGAGATAAGGGTAAGAAAATAAATTAACTAACAAAATCGAAAAAACAAAGAAGATGGGTGGAAAAGACAACAAACTAAATCAAATCCATGTCCTACACTTATCCTCACAAATCTGTCCCCAAGCCGGATACCCGACACAAAAGGGATAAAAGGACGTGTCATGTTTAGTAGATTTCAATGGCAGTTTTGCTGGTCAAAAGCCTATAAAAAGCTGTTTCGATGGTTCAATGAAGGTGCATATTTGAACTTCCTTTTAATACTAGCTCCATGTAGGCTAGCTTCAATAACATAAAACATTCAATGCGTTTAATGAAGCATTTAATGAATTTCCCATATAGAGCTTATTAAATGTTTATCTCCATAGGGATCACTCCCAACATTCATCTACTTTACTACAAAAATATGAACAATGGTAATCACTCCCAACATGCTTCTCCATGAATTATCTTCTACTTCTACAACCGCAACTACTATATCCATTTGATATGCTCTCCTTGCAATTTACAAATGCAAACCATGCAATTTACAAATGTTACCATACAGAGAAACGCCATGAATCATGTGACATCCATGTTTAACAATGTAGCCCTGCCCTCTCAACAAGAACTAACATACATTCCATGCAACATTGGACCAATATTTGGAAAAGTTTTTATGAAGGGTTTTGAGTCGCAATGACGCTTCATATTACATGCTTTTACTGTCAGAATCAAGTTCTCCAAAGTAACTGTCTAGCCTTTATATAAGGACTTAGTTGCCAAGAGCTATATCATGAATTCTGGCATCATCCTCTTGGCAAGTCCTGCTCAAAGTATCATGTATTCTTTAAGTGCCAAAGGATACAATCAACATTTGTATTACATGGCTTTACTATGGAAATCTATTTCTCTGAAGTAACTGTGCCGCCTTTGTAAAAGGATTTAGTTTCCAAGAGCTGTATCACGAACTCTAGAATCCTCCTCTTGGCAAGTCCTGCTCAAAGTATCATGTATTCTTTCAGTGTCAGAGGATTATATCTTGTTTCAGCCACCGTACAAGCTAAGAATGACTGCATTCGGAAAAGCATATGATGATCAAGATACGACCGTTCTTCCTTATCTACTAAGGTTTTGGATATGTACGTTCTAATGCTCAAAAAGTAGTATCAAAAGTGTCTGACTCTGAGCAACAAATGACAATAGATAATATCAAAATTGTCTACCTATGAACAATAAATGACAGAAGATAAATAAAGGCTATGGTAATAGCCACATTCTTAGTATATCTACTTGAGGTAGAAGATAACATAATACAGACTAGGTATCCACTTGACGTTGTACTCAAAGTCTACAACTTCATGCCTCAATCATCTCACAAACACAAGTATAGAAAGACATCACTACAGCTCAGGTTTCTTGAAATGAGTGAAAAAATAAATTTTGTAATGTGCTAGAATACATAAGATTTATAAATTTACTAGAACACATACGATGGATATCTATTGAATGCCTGAAAAGATAAAATAAAGAAAAAATTATATTAAGGGCTTAGGATTCACTTCTCTCGGTAGAAGAATGCATGCATGAATATTCTTGAAGGAGGGCTTCTTAGAAGAAACACTACCTAAAACGTGTATTGTACAATGCTTCTCGCAGTGCTCAGGTAATACACATTGTACCATGCTTCTCCATTCGGGTAATACACATTGTACCATGCTTTTCCATTCATCTATCCATTCAGTCCTTGATTACACTTGATTTCTTACCTTGCGAGCTTCCCCTAAGCCGGACTATGTGAGAAACTAGAGGAGGCTGATCTCATTTCCGCCTTTGTTTGAATTTATACACCCGATATCCTCCTCATCCTTTTTCTGACCAGGACTGCTCTACATTGTAGAGTCCGTAATACCTATACCTAAAAGGCAATTCCTCACATGATCAGATTAATCTAATGGGCTGTTTCTTCCTCTAGATATTCCACAGGGCTGCATTTCCTGAAGTCAGCTGCTGATCATAAACCTGTTTCTTTCTCCTGTGATGATCCTTCACACCTTGGCCTGCGTATATAATCACATCTCCGTTGTCAATATTGTCTTCTTAACCGCCACAAACAACAATACCCGTAGGCCATGGAAACATGTCGCCTAATTCTTCAGGATCTAGGTACTAGCTCAGTCACATAATTTATGACTGATAAATGCGAAATGACTATAATAGCTGAAGGCAGATTCTGACACCTGTAACTGTAACTTTTAACGCCTAACAGTAAACCTACCTTACCTGTAACCCTAACTCCAAATCCAAAAACCCTAACCCA
Source organism: Picea glauca (assembly GCA_000966675.3). Classification (NCBI taxonomy): domain Eukaryota; kingdom Viridiplantae; phylum Streptophyta; class Pinopsida; order Pinales; family Pinaceae; genus Picea; species Picea glauca. The sequence goes on along the minus strand of JZKD02S1679810.1, from coordinate 116,052 downwards.
AAACCCAAAACAAAACAGTGAAAAAAACCTTAACTGTAACCCTAAAGCTAAAACAGTGAAAACAAAAAAACTAACAAAATATATCCCAAATCAAATATAAATATAGCTAATCTTGTTGAAACTGCTCCTCCGATGGTTCGGCAAGAGGGACTTTGGGGTTTACAGGATATTAAAATGTCCTGCAAACGAAGGGGTTGTCTAAACTATTTATGCGCAGATCAAACCGCAGGTGTATATAATTATTGTAACTTTCCTCCCTATTGAAGTTCGTCAATTGCTCTTTGTCATTTTTCTCCGAGCGTAAATATATACCTACCTAAATAGGTCTATGCAAACCTATAATACTCAGCAACCTTGGAGACTGGAATAGCTCTCCAACTTCGACAACAGGAACAAATTTTATATGATTCTAGCAAAGATTTCGCCAAAGAAATTTCAGTTTATCCGATGCATGGTCGAACACTTTTATGGTTTTCGGATCGTCCTCTTTGTAAATCTTTCCTCTTTACGTGCTAGTCTCTAGACTAAATCATGGAACTTTGACACCACTGACTTCCTTTCACGGGCCTTTTTGTAGGAGACATCTTCAACCTCTTTCGTATTGAATTTGGAAATAAATGTGTCCTTTGGTTCGTTTCTCCTTTATCGCTTGCACCGGGATCCTCAGTTCGATTTGGTGGGCTCAAGCTCGAGTTTTCCTCTTGAGATTCACGGTCCCGTTCGTTGGCACCGACATGATCAGGAATGTGTCCTAAGTTTTTGTTTAGCAACTGTTTCACCCTTTGTCTCTGATAGTCCAAATATTAAACTTTCCTCTTTCTTTCAATTACCCCGGCGTCTGCACAACCTTTGACAACAGGGCATTCAGGAGGTAACTCACAAGAACTGGCCTTGACATCCAATAGCGGCAGATCAACCCTTGAAATCCACCCAATTCGCTGAGCCATGGCGTGAGAAGACATCCAGCCAAATCCAGGCAAAGGTTGCAGTTCTTTGATATGATTTAAAATTTTAAACTGTTGCCACCGTATAACGTGCAGAATGAAATCATTGGGCATCTAGGGTTTTAAGAATCCCCACACTTATGATGGTATAAAAAGTGGTAAACAATATGCACTCCACAGGGTAAACAACACAGTAAATATATGCTTTATGTGCTTGATATGCATCCTTCTATCTAAAAATCTAATGGTGTATATCCTACTTTACAGGATATTTATTATTTTACAACGTACTGTATATGTGTATATTCAAATTGGAATCGGACCTCTGAATTGGGTATAGGGAATAAGGTTCAAAATAAATGGAAATAATATTTAGGAAAGAACATATTTTATTTATTTCCATTTAAATAATATTTAATATTAAAAAAATTATTTATACATTTTATTAAATGGCATTTTTTTTTTCTAGTTAGATGTGTCACACATGGTACAAATGGTAAAAACATTACTCTTAAAATTAGGTGTGAGGAAATAAAATCAAAATAAATTAACCTAATAATATTTAGTATTAGAAAAGTTATTTTGTTTATTAAATAAAACATACTATTTTCCAAGTCAAGTAGATGTGTAGTTATTGATAAGTAAGTCAATATTTATTATTTAAAATGTTATTTTTATTTATTGTAGAGAAGGGTTCATTTTTCTATTAAATAGATTTTAATATTTTTCATAAATAGTAAAAACAAAATTTGATTATCTTAAATCCAAATGTATTAAATATTTAAGAAGAAATATAGATGAATACAACCATTAGAAGAAATATTTATACTTCTGAAAACTGTTTTAAGAAGTGAACTCTTATTAGATACAACTTAAAATGAATAAAAGCTAATTTTGAATTTAAATTTTATTAATATTTTGATAATGAATAACACCTCCTTCTTTTCCTTTGTAGATGTATATGTGTTTGGTACTTCTCCATTTAGGAGAATGTAATTCACAACATTTATTTAAAATAAAAATTTGTTAATAAGTGCAAGAATTTATTAATAGATAGTTTGAGAAAATTATTAATTTAAAATGTAAGAAATATAAATGGATGATAAGAATATCTAAATAAATGTCTATTTATATAATTTATTTCAACATTATTTTTTTAAGATTAAATATTTTTTAAGTGGTAAAAATGTTTATTATTAATTTAAAAAAATACATATCAAATGATGTATTATATTTATATTTATATTGAAGATTCATAAAAAAAATATGCTTAAACTAACCATAGAAATATAATTTTAAAAATATTTATATGCTAATTATTTAAAAAAACATACTTTAATATTTAATGAAACTAAAGATATTATTTAACTTCCCATGAATGTATGTGATATTCCATAAGATCATTAAATGATTTTCCCATGCCATATACTTTTAATTACTATGAAAAAATGTACTACAATCTTTCTAACCAACCCTTTTTTAAATTAAGAAGTTTATATATTCTCCTCATAGGGCCAATTCTATGCCTATAGAAACCATGGGGTAAAAAGCATTCCCCTAGATCCCATAAAATATGGAACCTTGAGAAAAGAAAAAATTAAATAACCTTCACCTACCACAAAAATCCTTACCATACTTTGAGCACAAAAGTCCTTACCATACTTTGAGCACTAATGCTCAACCACCCATGGTCTTTGGACTTGGACATAAGCCACTAAACTTTCCTATCATTGCGCTAATCTTAAAGGTTCAGGAGATAAAAAATCCAGATGTGGAATATCTTCTTATAGTTTTACAAATCTGCAAGATTGAATTGGCTTTTTATTTTGTGGTTTAAAGAATGAACCAAAGAGATAAATGACTCTATTTCATCACCGATTTCAACAACCATCTTTGCAGATCCCTTCTGTAAGGCCTGGGAATTTGGAAGAGAGCAACTTGGATCTAACAATTTCCTTCACTTGAACCACATGAAGTGGCATCAACAAATCTGATGCGAGTAATCGGCTCTAGTGCAAGCGGCGGCTAGGGGAAACCCTAGCCGCAAAGGGAGATGCCCGAAATATTTATGCTCCATCATGTTCTTATTTTCATTTAACCAATGAAGTAATAACCGATTTGTGAATATTGTAACAAAATTATTTATGTTCATACAAGGTAATTCTATGTGGTATAATACTACCTAATTAGTGAAGTGATTTTTGGATATGATAGGTAAACAATCATGATTTTTTTGAGAGTGACTTAGTTTAGGTAGAAAATATAAAATGCTAGTAGAATATTATGCTTAGTATATTAATTATTTATTGTCAAGTATTATTTGTTACATTGTCCATGACTATTATTTAAGTGAAATTTATTATCTAAAAAAAACTATAATTTTTTTTTTTTAAAGTTATAATATTTTTTTTTATCTTATAATAAAATAAATGAAATGATAAAGTAATAACATGATTAATTTTATTTATTAATTATTATAAAATTTTATGATAATATTTAATGAATGAATTAGAAAATTCAAATGTTAATAATAGAAACTCTACAATAATTAACATTTAACCAATAAAATTTCATTTAAAAAATAATCTGTAGAATAAATAAATAGTTTTTTTTTAATTTACAAAAAAACATAATCCTAAATCTCAATAAATTGAACTTAACATTAAGAAAATATAGATACCATTTTAATTTTAATTTGGACAGATTTACATGAACCTTAAAGTATTCCTATCTCTTTAACTTATGTCATATATTTTTACATCAAAATTAAGGAATTATTTTCTTGTTTGTTTTTTAAGACCAAAAGATATCTAGTATTCCAATCCCTCTAACTTATGTCATATACCTTTACGTATTATTTTCTTTTTGTTTTTAGACACATAAATATCTTTTTAATTTATGTCATATATTTCAACATGGTATTTTGACATGCATGTTAGGGTGTTATTTTTTATTTTATTTTTGAGACTAAAAAATTCCAACATATTATCAACATTTTTTATTTTTATATGTTATATATTTTAACATGGTATTTTCACATGCATGTTAGGGTGTTATTTTCTTTTCATTTCTGAGACTAAAAGAAATCCTACATATTATCATTATTTTTTATTTTTATTGAACTTATTTATTGAACTTATAATCTTTTAGGAGGAAATACATGTTCTTAACCATTAGACCCACTCAAACTCTATATGATTAAATACAAATATTACATAAATTACATTTATATCTTAATCTTAAATTATATTTATAAATTACTTAATCTTTTAGATATATTTTTCATCCATTTTTATCTAAGTAATTTATGTTTTCTATTAATTAATTTTATTAATATAAATAAAAATATATATATTATTATATATATGCATATTTTTAAATTAAAAATAAATTTCAGTAAATCCATTTTGAATTTTGTTAGACATAGTGACCATCAAACCATATTTTTGAAAGTCTAAAATAAATTAACAAAAAATTATTTTAAATAAAGGTTGCAAGCTACATGCCAAATATACACGGGAAAAGAACTAGGTTTCATTCATCTCCATCTACCCATGAAATTATTAATCGAGGAATATAATGACTTAAAATTAGCTTAGGTTGATGTTAATTTGGTTCGATTAAGAATGTATTTCTCAAAAATGTTTGCACAAAAATATAGGTTTTTTGGGGATGCTATTATATAGTCAGATATCTTCTTGAGTGTTCCATAAATTTAAGTTTAAGATAAATTTAATTTAACTAAATCTTGTTTTACCATTTATTACACTTCTTACCCATCTACCTCATTAAAAAATAACTCAACGTATTTTCAATATTACTCACTCTGGTTTATTTCTGACACGTCTTACACATTTGCTTGACTTGAGAAATAGTATGTGCCATTTAGTAAACATCTAATATTAAATTTTAACTTAATCTATTTTGAATTTAATTTTCCCTACATCCAATTGAAAGAGGCTCTCTAAAGATTCTAAGTTTTTTTTTTCTTTCACATTTTCTATTAGTTTTCTCTAGAATCCAACCACCAGAAATTCATAAGGATAGATGAGATACTGCACGCTATACATAGACATTGACAACACTTCAAATCAAATCAAATAAAACAACTGCAACCTTTGCCAAGATTTGGTCTTCAGGACATGGCTCACAACGGGGTGGACTACAAGGGTTGATCTGCCGGTTTTCAATTTCAAGGCCCGTTCATGTGAATTACCTCGTGGATGTCCTGTTGTCAAAGGTGGACCGGACGCCAGGGGTATTGCAAGAAAGAGGAAAGTTGAATACTTGGATTATCAGAGATGACGGATGAAACAAATGCTACAAAAATTTAGGAGACATGCCTCATCATGTCGGTGCCAATAAATGGGACTGTGAATTTCAATAGGCAAACTCGAGTTCGAGCCCACCCAATCGAACTGAGGAGCCCCGCTCAAGCAAAAAGGAAAAAATGAACCAAAGGAAGCATTTAGTGCCAAATTCTAGGCCCGTGAAAGGAGGTCAGTCATGTCAAAGTTCCATGATTTAGTCCAAAGACGAATGATTCGATAATGAAAGACGATCTGGAAACCATAAAAGTGTTCGACCATGCATCAGATAAACTGAAATTTCTTTGGCGAAATATTTGCAAGAATCATATAGGATCTGTTCCCGGTGTCGAAGTTGGAGATGTATTCCAGTCTCGAAGGCTGCTGAGCATTATAGGTTTGCATAGACCTCTAAAGACATATATATATATGAAAAGCCTGCACATGGTGTCATTGGCTACTAGCGTGGTTGGTGTTAGTGGTTATTAAAAAAGTTTTGATCACAAAGTGTTGGAATATAACTACCACTTGTTTTAGGTGTGGTTGTGCTTATTATAATTATTTGTTATTAAGTAAAGTTTAAATTTATCTAGAATAGTTTCCTAGTCTTTCAAAAGTTGTTCGAATTAGTTGAATTTGTGAGATTCTCTTCAACAAACTGCTTTTAAATTGGTGTGAGGTTGAGATATTTGCTCAACCAAATAAATTTTGTGAAGAAGGTAGTTTGTATATTTTAAAATTGTGTATTTATATGTACACTAATTTTGTATTTAATAAAACACCATCACAATTTTGATATAAAAATAATATTTACTATCTCATTCCTATCACAAAAATGTAATAATATGAGTCATCAGAGCTCACTCCAGGGAATGCAGCCCTTTGGAATAGCTGGAGGAAGAAACAATTAGATTAATCCGATCATGTCAGCAATTAGCCTATGGGTATAGGTATGGTGGGCTCTACAACGTACAACATTCATGATCAGAAAAAGGACGAGCAGAATATCGGGTGTATAAATTCAGACCAATGCAGAAACGAGATCAACCTCCTCTAGCTTCTCACATAGTTTGGTTTGGGGGCAGCTTGCAAGGTAAGAAAACAAGTGTAATCAAGGAAGACATTGCGGAAGGACGAGACCTAGACAATGTCTACACTATTGCTGATTTCAAATACCTCCTCACTATGGAATATCCATATCGGCTCCCTAAACCACGGTCGCCAGAACGATGCTGTTGTATTGGACGATGCACTGATTATGGGATCTGTCTTGTTCTAGAAGATGTGTAGGGGGATTTTATTACAGAGCCAATGGGACACTCGTTAAAGATATGATAGTAGTGTATGAGTGTGGACCTAAATGCAGATACCCAACAACTTTCACAAATAGGGTTTCTCAACATGGGTTGAAGCATAAGATTGAGATTTTGAGGACACCAAGGAAGGATTTGGGAGTTCGGACATTGGAATTCATACATGTAGGTGCATTTATTGTTGTGTAAAAAGGTAATTTATATCGCTCCTAAAAGACCTTAATGAATAAGTTTATTTTTCCAATTTTGTCTCTATCAATGGAAGGAAATTCGGGTGACCTGCGAGGAGTGGTCAACGATGATATAGTTTCATCTTCTCCTTTTCAACTAGTTGGGGATAAGGGTTACAAAGTGGATGCATCTAGATTCGGGAATGTATGCAGATTCACACAGAGGAAATCCAAATGCAGTGCAAACATATTTTATCAGTATGTTCTACATGATTATCATGAGAAAGATATTGTTAGAATTGTAAATGCGGAAAACACAATTCACATATGATAATTAACAATCACACACGTAGAAACACAAGGATTTCACATGATTCACCCAAACATTGGGCTACGTCCACCAAGCATAGGCATCGGTTGTCTTATTATTCAGATCATGGAAACTATAGTAGACTTGCAACTTCTCACTCTATCTCTCTCTTTGGCTCTACGGGCTTACATGTATTTATATACATTTACAAGAAACTAATTATTAAATGAAATCCCTAACTATATTCTAACTTGGTCTATTTGGTTGTAACCAACGAAGAACAATAGGATCCAAATCTATCATTCAAAGAATTTGTTCTCACAAAATCCCAACAATATCCACCTTGACAACAATTAACATGATACCTTGCTCCTTCCTTTTGTTCATCACCTTTTCTACAAGCCAAGAGAAGCCAAGCACCACTGCAAATTCTCTAATAAAACTGCTCTCATGATCTCACCTGTGTGACTTGCATGAGTTTGGATTTCCTAAAGGGTCACTCCACCTTCAACATGTCTTCCACAACTGTGTTGTGAGACATATTTAGTGATAAATCTCCTCCTATCCAAAACACCTATAAAATATACATTACAATTATCATAGACCCTCTCAGTGTAACCATTATAGGTGACATTTGTGCTTCTCAAACGCTGAAGCACCCATTTCACGATAAAACCTGAATCTGTCACGTATTTGACAACATCATTAGCATGTGAAACATCTAGTTTTAACCCATTCATCACATACAACAGACCTCCTACTAAAATTGCACGAGACATAACATTTTCTTCTTTATAGACAGGCCCTATCCTTGAACAAAAATTATAATGGAAAGAAAGAGGGATAAAGATTGGTTTTACAATGTTCATACTAAACTCCAACCACAACTTACCATTACCATCTTTGTGTACTTCCATGTCCATAATTTGTTTTGTTGTTGCTTGATTCCTCATCTGAATTGTCATGTCTACTTGAGTCATTTTCTTACTAATTTTGTCCATGTTTCGACTTTCATCGAACATATCATCAACAAATAACATCAAGACTATGAATGTACTATAAACTGTATAGCCATTCCTACCCTTTGAAAAGTTATGACTCACTATGAAGGATTCAAACCTCTTGTATATTTGTCTTGGTACCAATAGGCCATTCAATGAATTATCTAGCATGCAAACAAATATACTATTGCGATCTTGAATCAACCCTTTTGGTTGTTCCATACATACCATATCTCTGTCAATGATGACCTTCTCAGAAGTAGGATCCCACATACAACATCCCTATATACCATCATCATAACTTGCAGAGATATAAAACAAGCAGGAATTTGGAAACAAAGATTTTAAGTCTGGAATTGATTTACAGCTTACCAGTACCTACAATTATTTTTTTTTCTTATGACCTTGATGCTTCTTCCATAAACAAGAATATACATATGTCACTTCATATGCTACTTCAGTACTCCTTTCTAGCTTATAAAGGTTATCAATCTTTGTTGCCTTCATCACTACTAAACTATCTTTCCACACTGTGAGTGCTCCACCTTGACCTATATACTTATATCCAAAAGAATCCAACACTTCCAATGAAATAAAATTTGAATTAAGCTCAGGTACATATATAACATTCGTTAATTCCCTAACAATACCATCGAACATCCTGATTCTAATACTTCCAACCCCAATAGTTTTAGAAGGAATACCATTCCCCATAAACACTACACCCTCATCAACATGTGTGAGCACAGTTTCTATATAAGCACATGTGGTCGGAGGCACCTGAATCTAACTTTCATTCTTCTTGATATTGTAAATTACTAGAAACAGATAAAACTTTATCATTCATACTTGAATTTGTTACAGCCAAATTTGCTTCCTTCGTAGAGTTTTCCTCATATTCCTTTCTCTTCCAGCAATCTTTCTTGAGATGTCCTATTTTGCCACAGTAGTAGCATTTTGATTTACCCTTTCTGTTTCTTGAATTATATCGAGAAAAACTTCTCTCATTCTTCTCTTTAGTTCGATCTCTTATTAGCATCACCTCTGAATTTGAGGTTTCTTGACTAGATTTTCTCCTCATCTTCTCAACCAACAAATCTCCCACAACAGAGTCATAATCTAAAATATTTGTTGAGCTAAAACTAATAGAGGTGACTAGATTATGCCAAGACTCAGGCAACAAACACAATAGTGTAATAATCTTATCCTCATCTTCGAATTTAACTTCTATACTAGTCAATTGAACTATAAGGACATTGAAGGTATTTAAATGGTCAACAAATTTTTTACCTTTACAACTGTCTCTTACAGTCTACTCGTAGCATATGAGCCACTTTTTTGAGGAAACTAGAAGCATGAGCAAATTGTGGATAAACAGTCTGTTTAGGAAGTAGAACTGAATGGAGAACATTGTAAAACGTGTATTACCCATTCTTCACCAGCTGAGCACTGCTTGAAGCAATGTACAATACACGTTTTAGGTACTGTCCTTTCTCAGAAGCCCTCTTAAGAATTTTCATGCATACATTCTTCAACCCAGAAGAGTGAATCGTAAGCTATTAATATAATTTTTTCTTTACTTTAACTTTTAAGACATTCAATAGATATACATGTTTGTGCTTCTAGTAAATTTATAAATCTTCAGTATTCTAGAAATATGCAAAATTTATTTTTACTCACATTTAAGGAAACCTCCTGAGCTGTCCTGATTTCTTGTTAGGAAACACATCTCCAAGATTTGTATTTCAAACAGAATTCATATATTTAACAAAACAACGAATTATGGATTAACAAAGCAGGTTATTCATTTTGTGGAATAAATTTAAAATCCAGCTGAACAAACGAACGAATTACTTAATAGCACACCAGGTTATTCATTTTGTTGCCAGGAATTCTCCACCTTGCCCCCCCAGCTGCCATTTAGCCATGTATACAACATCAGAATGTTAGCATTCCACTGACTCACTCGTATATTGAAGGATTATTTTCAAATGTAAAATATTGCACTGAATTAATTACCATGTCAATTTCATCTGAGTTACACCCGGCCATTGATTTCCAAGCTCGTCCTTTGCAGTATCAATAACTTGATATCCGTTGAAACTCAGATTTGGAATAGCCTCCTTATCAGCAGGTTGGTTGTATTTAAATCGCACCGACGCATCACATGCCTGAAACCATTTTCATTTACCAAATTCTTTGCATGCGAGATTGATGGCCCATGTGGCAGAAACGCATATGTGGATATACAATAACGCTTTCTTTAAGGGACAAAAATCGAAACGGCTCTAAATTGATCTGGTTACACCGTCGGGGCAAAAATCGAAACGGCAATAACGCTTTGATTAAAGGGCAAAAATCGAAATGGCACTGTAAATGGTCTGGTTGGTTACAGCCGCGTAGGGTTAGTAAAAACTCCCACGCGCAGTTATGAAAATACTCCGCGCGCAGTGATTGTTGTTAATAATTGGATCGGTTATTTATTATACTAATCACGTTAATGGCTTTAAGATGAAGCTGAAGTATAAAATGTTGTAATGAAATGTTTAACTCTACCTTTGGAGTAACTATGAAATGACGCTACATTATGTAAATGGTTGATGGTAATAATACCCAATGTGACATCTATAACCTTTGAATTGTTGATTTGTCGAGTCTTGAATTGTTGATCTTGTAGAGTTTGTCTATGGTAATCTTTTTCCTAAAAACAGAAGGCATGTTGGTGAGGATGTGTATATTCCAAGCATGCAATATATTACTTATTATGTTGGTGAGGATGTGTATTATTGGAGGATATATTACTTATGGGGAATATTTGTAACATGTATGAGAAGGAGATTACATGAGAGCTAAACTTGTGCCATATATGTGATAACATATTCAGAAATATACTCATTTTGGGAATGTAAAAATTAGATCATGGCTTTTGTGGTTGTTACATGACTTGGGACTAAGTTTAAATATATATTATGTATCAGAATTTGAAATTGACTCTTTGAAAATGGTGTTTTTATCAAATATAAAGATTTTTAACAATTTGTTATTGTAATATTCATTCGTTAACTTATTTAACTTATTTTTATATGAATAATTTTATAAATTAATAATATAATACACTTTAAATTTTGAACTTTTAAGTCTCCTATTCTGAAACAATGTGCACATACATCACTTATTTGGTATTATTAATGATGCATCCTTCTACATTATTAATCCAATGGTGGAGTGTTGGGATACATCTATTTGGCATTATAGCAACCTTAAGATCAACTGTGTTAATGAGAACACAGGTCAACAAATTATTTCATTTCTTAAATATTTAAAACACCAACAACAATTTTATAATTCTTTATTATTTTATATTTTTTTCATCTAGAATTATCAATTTATCTATATGTTTTATATGTAATATCAATTATAGATATGTTTTATATGGATTTAGAATTTATCTATATGTTTTATATGTAATATCAATTATAGATATGTTTTATATGGATTTGGAAGTTTTAACTTGGCACACGAATAACAATAAGATTGGTTTTAAAATAATAATAAGGTTGATTTTAAAATAATAGTGTTTACAACATCAACAATAGTTTTATAAGATTGTATTATTTTATATCTTTTCACCTAAAATTATCTCATCTCTTATATATGTTTGTATAATATATATTATAATTTTTTAAACATTTTGGTAATTAATGTTAAGTTATGTTATAAACTTTTTAATTATATATATGTATTTTTAATTTGGATTTTTACATAAATAAAACCCTGAAAGGGATTTAATTATTTGGATTTGAACTTGTGATCTATTAGGAGAAAACATATGTTCTTAACCATTAAACTTACTAAAAATGTATATTATAATAATCATTTAAAATATTATTAAAAAAAGAAATTCAATAATGTTAAGAATTATAATTCATTTAGAAAATTAAAATATAATTTTTAAATAAATATATCTTTAAACAATGTTGCAATAATCATTTAAAGTATTATTAAAAAGAAGAATTGAATAATATAGTCTATTTAAAAGAAACTTGAGGTTTGAAAGTGTCATTCTTAATAATATTTTAGACATAAAAGATAGAGTCATCATTTTACTAAATATGTAAATATTGCATATGAGAAGTCATAAATTATGAAATTAATATATGAAATTTAAATTTATTTTTTATCAAAATTAATTAAACTTATTGATCGTGTTATTTGCAAAATAATGTATTTTAAAACTGCTTAAAATAAGTCTTATTTATTTATTATTTTTTGTTTGATAATTTTATTATAAAATTAAGATATGGAATTCAAATTTACTTTTATATCAAAATTAATTAAATTTAATTTTTATTTATTTATTATTTTTTGTTTAGTAATTTTATTATGAAATTAAGATATGAAATTCAAATTTACTTTTGTATCAAAATTAATTAAATTTATTGATCGTATTATTTGCAAAATAATGTATTTTAAAACTACTTAATTAATTTTTATGATGTATTTTAAAACTACTTAATTAATTTTTATTTATTCATTATCTTTTGTTTGATAATTTTATGTGTTGTATCATTTATTTAAATACAATATTTATTTCCTCTTAAAACGTGTATAAAAAATTAGGGAAATGACTAATTATACTATGCTTATAAGCAAACAATTATATTATTTTTTCTTGAAAAAGAGATTTGCAAACTAGTGTTCTTTTTAATCAATAATTGTTTATGCTATTTATTATTGAAAAATGAGATTTGCAAAGTTACTTTTAATCAATAATAATTATTGTAATTTCTACTTTGGTAAATAGTTTTGATCCTTGGATCAAAGCCACGGAAATACTGTTCTATGAGCCTTAAATCACGGTCCACTTTGAAAATTACCATATGGTAATATGCTATTATCTTTATATGTTAAGGGTAATAGGGATAGTTATAAGATGATGTGAAATTACCATGATATGCTATTAAGTTTCTATGTTAAGGGTAATGTGATCGAGCCAAGTCCATGTATTTATTTATAGACTAGACCATAAGATTTTCTTATTACCATGCGAGAATAGGCTATCAAGTTTCTATGTTAAGGGTAATGTGATAGCGTCAAGTCTATGTATTTTTAGACTAGACCATAGGGTTTTGGTATTGTTAGGTATTATTGATTAGTTAATTGGAACAAATTTATGATTTATTATTATTATTATTATTATTTATTATTTTAATTGAATAGTATAGTAGGAATTGGAATATATTTCTCGAAAATGTTTACACAAAAAATATAGGTTTTTTGGGATACTGGTATATAGTCAATATCTTCTTAAGTGTTCCATAAATTTAAGTTTAAAATAGATTTAATTGAACTAAATCTTGTTTTACCATTTATTACACTTCTTACCCATGTACTTCATTAGAAAAATAATTCAACCTATTTTAAATATTACTCTACTCTACACGCCTTACACATATGCTTGACTTGAGAAATAGTATGTGCCATTTCATAAACATTAGCTTAATCTATTTTGAATTTTGAATAAGTATCTTAATGTTAGCTTCAAGGAAAAAATGAGCCAAAGGAAGCATTTAGTGCCAAATGCTTCCTTTGGTGCCAAATTCTAGGCCTGTGAAAGGAACCAAATGAAGCATTTAGTGGCAAATTCTAGGCCCGTGAAAGAAGGTTAGTGGTGTCAAAGTTCCATGATTTAGTCCAAAGACAGGCACATAAAGTGGAAAGATTGGATAAAGAAAGATGATCTGGAAACCATAAAAGTGTTCGACCATGCATCAGATAAACTGAAATTTCTTTGGCGAAATATTTGCAAGAATCATATAGGATCTGTTCCCGGTTTCAAAGTTGGAGATGTGTTCCAGTATTGAAGGCTGTTGAGCATTATAGGTTTACATAGACCTCTAAAGAAATATATATATATCTAAAGCCTGCACATGGCGTCATTGGCTACTAGCGTTGTTGGTGTTAGTGGTTATTAAGAAAGTATTGATAAGAGAGTGTTGGAATATGTAACTATCACTTGTCTTAGGTGTGATTGTGCTTATTATGATTATTTGTCATTAAGTAAAGTTTAATTCTATTTAGAATAGTTTTCTAGTCTTTCAAAAGTTATTGGAACTAGTTGAATTTGTGAGATTCTCTCCAACAAGATGCTTCTAAATTGGTGTGAGGTTGAGATATTTGCTCAACCAAGTAAATTGTGTGATGAAGGTAGTTTGTCTATTTTGAAATTTTGTATTTATATGTACACTAATTTTTTATTCAATAGAACACCATCACAATTTTGGTATAAAAATAATGTTTACTTTCCCATTTCCTATCACAAAGATGTAATAATAAAGCCAAGGTGGGAAGAGTCATCAGAGCTCACTCCACGGAATGCATCCCTGTGGAATAGTTGGAGGAAGAAACAATTAGATTAATCCGATCATGTCAACAATTGGCCTATGGGAATAGGTATGGTGGGATCTACAACGTACATCATTCCTAGTTAGAAAAAGGACGAGAAGGATATCAGGTGTATAAATCCAAACCAATGCAGAAATGAGATCAACCTCCTCCAGCTTCTCACATAGTTTGGTTTAGGGGCAGCTTGCAAGGTAAGAAAACAAGTGTAATCAAGGAAGACATCGCGGAAGGACGAGACCCAGACAATGTCTACACTATTGATGATTTCAAATACCTCCTCATTGTGGAATATCCATATAGGATCCCTAAACTACGGTCGCCAGAATGATGTTATTGTATTGGACGCTAGACTGATTATGGGATTTGTCTTGTTCTAGAAGAAATGTAGAGGAAGTTTCTTACAGACCAATGGGACACTCGTTAAAGATATGATAGTAGTGTATGAGTGTGGACCTAAATAAAGATACCCACCAACTTGCACAAATAGGGTTTCTCAACATGGGTTGAAGCATAAGATTGAGATTTTGAGGACACCAATGAAGGATTTGTGAGTTCGGACATTGGAATTCATGCAGGCAGGTGCATTTATTGCTCTGTAAAAAGGTAATCCATATTGCTCCTGAAAGACCTCAATGAATAATTTTATTTTTCCAATTTCATCTCTATCCATGGAAGGAAATTTGGATGACCTGCGAGGAGTGGTCAACGATGACCTAGTTTCAACCTCTCCTTTTCAACTTGTTGATGATAAGGGTTACAAAGAAGATGCATATGGATCCATGAATGCATGCAGATTCATACATAGGAAATCGAAATGAAGTGAAAACATATTTGCTCAATATGTTCTACATGATCACCATGAGAAAGATATTGTTAGAATTGTAAATGTGAAAAAACAATTCACATATGATAATTAACAATCACACACATAGAAACATAGGGATTTCACATGGTTCACCCAAACATTGGGCTACGTCCACCAAGCATAGGCATCTGTTGTCTTATTATTTAGATCATGGAGATTACAATAGACTTGCAAGTTCTGACTCTGTCTCTCTCTTTTCCTATATGGGCTTACATGTATTTATATACATTTACAAGAAACTGATTATTAAATGAAATCCCTATACATATTCTAACTTGGTCTATTTTTTGTGACCAACACAGAATAATAGGATCCAAATCCATCATTGAAGGAATTCGTTGTCACCAAATCCCAACAATCTCCACCTTGACAACAATTAACCTGATACCTTGCTCCTTCCTTTTGTTCATCACCTTTTTTGCAAGCCAAGACAATCCAAGCACCATGACAACTTCTCTAATAAAACTGGTTTCATGATCTCGCTTGTGTGACTTGCACGAGTTTGGATTCCCTGAGGGGTCACTCCACCTCCAACATGTCTTCCACAACTGTGTTGTGAGACATACTTAGTGATATAATCTCCTCCTATCCAAAACACCTGTAAAATATACATTACAATTATCACAAACCCTAACCATTATAGGTGACATTTGTGATTCTCAGACATTGAAGCACCCATTTCACTGCAACACCTGAATATGTCACATATCTGACAACATCATTAGCATGTGAAACATTTGGTTTTAACCATTTCATCACATACAACATACCTCCTACTGAACTTACACGAGACATAACCTTTTCTTCTTTATAGATAGGCCCCATGCTTGAAGAAAACTTATAATGGAAAGCAAGAGGGATAAAGACTAGTTTTACAACGTTCATACTGAACTCCCACCACAACTTACCATTACCATCTCTATGTACTTCCATGTCCATAATTTGTTTTGCTGCTGCTTGATACCTCATCTGAATTTTTCTATCCACTCGAGTCATTTTCTTACTGATTTTATCCATGCTTTGGCTTGCATCGAGCATATCATCAACAACTAACATCAAGACTTTGAATGTACTATAAACTGTATATTCATTCCTACCCTTTGAAAAATTTGGACTCACTATGAAAGATTCAAACCTCTTGTATATTTGTTTGGGTACCAATAGGCCATACAATGAATTATCTAGCATGCAAACAAATTTATCGTTGTGATATTGAATCAACACTTTTGGTTGTTCCATACATTCTATATCTCTATCAATGAGGAACTTGTGAGAAGTAGGATCCCACAAATATCATCCCTATATACCATCATCATAACTTGTAGAGATATAAAACAAGCAAGAATTCAGAAACAAAGATTTTATGTTTGAAACCGATTTACCGCTTTCCAGTACTTGCAATTATTTATTGTTCTTATGACCTTGATGCTTCTGCCATAAATAATAAGACACATCTGTCACTTCATATGCTACTTCAGTACTCCCTTCCATCTTATAAAGGTTATCAACCTTTGTTGCCTTCATCACTACTAAACTATCTTTCAACACTGTGAGTGCTTCACCTTGATCTATATACTTATATCCACAAGAATCCAACACTCCCATTGAAATCAAATTTGATTTAAGATTAGGTACATATATAACATCTATTAATTCCCTAACAATACCATCGAACATCCTGATTCTAATACTTCCAACCCCAACAATTTTATAAGGAATACTATTTCCCATAAACACTACACCCTCATCAAGAGATTGGTAAGAAATGAACCAATTTCTATGTGAACACATGTGGTGGGAGGCACCTGAATCTAACTTCCATTCTTCTTGATATTGTAAATCACTAGAAACATATAAAACTTAATCAACCATACTTGAATTTTTTACAGTCAAATTTTCTTCCTTTGTAGAGTTTTCCTCAGATTCCTTTCTCTTCCAAAAATATTTCTTGAGATGTCATGTTTTTCCACAATACCAACATTTTGATTTACCCTTTCTGTATCTTGACTTAGATCGAGAAAAACTTCTCTCATTCTTCTCTTTAGTTTGACCTCTGATTAACATCGCCTCTAAAGTTGAGGTTTCTTGACTAGATTTTCTCCTCATCTCCTCAGCCAACAAAGCTCCCACAACAGAGTCATAATATAAAACATTTGCTGAGCTAAAGCTAATAGAGGTGACTATATTATCCCAAGACTCAGGCAATGAGCACAATAGTGTAATAGAATTATCCTCATCTTCGAATTTAACTTCCATACTAGTCAATTGAACTATAAGGGTATTGAAGGTATTTAAATGATCAAAAAAATTTGAACCTTCTTTCATCTGAAAACTGTACAACTGTCTCTTCAAGTAGATTCTGTTCGACAAGGACTTCATCATATATAGACTTTCCAACTTGCTCCATAAGCCCGATGTTTTATCCTCTCCTATGATATTAAATAGAATATCATCTGCCAGGCATAAACGAATGGTACTAAGAGGTTTTCCATCTAGATATTCTGATTCCCATTCCATCATGGCTATTGGTTTCTTTGACTTGCCTGCCAATGCTTTTTGCAACCCTTGTTACACCAGTAAATACTGCATCTTGAGTTTCTAGAGAGAAAAGTTGTTTTTACCACTGAACTTTTCAACTTCAAACTTTGAACTCTACATCTTAGCCATTAGCACAAAAATCTCCTAATTTCCACTGCTTATAAAATCCTTTTAAATGTGGAGGAGTAATAAATAAGTTTAAATGTGGATCCTTAATAAATAAAGTTGAAAGTTAACCACAAAAGGTTTAAGATAGTAAATATATATATATTTTCCATAAAACCTTTTTAATTTACTTTATACCTTAAAATTTTCACTCCATAAAAAAACCTTTTTAAAAACACATTCAGTGACTCTTTAATTAAAATTCTTTTTAATTTAAACAACTCCTCCACCTTTACTTTTCCAAATAACCATACCTTAAAATTTCCAAGAAGAAAATCATGCGCATTTGTTTAAGAGGAATCATCGCACCTCACACTACCATTGGAGTGCGGTGAGTCCGCACCTCAGGATTCACTCGGAGTGCAGCGATCTTGAAATATCTAGACACTATTACTCATACTCAACCACGACGATTTCAGTATTTGTGCATGAGGGATGTAGAAATCAACACACCCTTCTAGAGGAGGGATCTGCGACCATGTAAAAATCCACGCACCTCACATAGATGTTGCTGCTGCTCCTCCGAAATTTGATTCTTTCGACACCTCTCTTCCAAACAGCCTCTGATACCACTTGTTAGAATTGTAAATGGGGAAAACACATGGATTTCAGGTGGTTCACCCAAAAGTTGGGCTACATCCACCAAGCATAGGCATGGGTTGTCTTATTATTCAGATCATGGAGATGACAATAGTCTTGCAAGTTATCACTCTGCCTCTCTCTTTGCCTCTATAGGCTACCATATTCTATATACATTCTGATTACATTTACAAGAAATTGATTATTAAATGCAATCCCTACCATATTCTAACTAGGTCTATTTGGTTGTAACCAACACAGAATAATAAGATCCAAATCCATCATTGAAGGAATTCTTTGTCACCAAATCCCAACATATATTCTTCACATTTTGTTATTTTCTCTTGAAAATATCTCAACTCAGCTCATCATAACAATGAGTCCATAGCCACTTTTTTGCGAAAACAGGAAGCATGAGCAAATTGTGGATAAACAGTTTGTTTAGGAAGTATAACTGAATGGAGAACCATGTACAATGTGTATTACTTGTTCTTCAGTTTGGCAGTTGAGAACTTGTAGAAGCATCGTAAAATATATGTTTTAGGTACTTCCTTTCTCAGAAGCCTTCTTAAGAATTTTCATGCATACATTCTTCAACCTAGAAGAGTGAATTGTAAGCTATTAATATAATTTTTTTTTTACTTTCTCTTTTCAGACATTCAATAGATATACATGTCTGTGCTTCTAGTAAATTTATAAATCTTCAGTATTCTAGAAAATTGCAAAATTTATTTTTACTCGCATTTAAGGTAACGTCAGCTGTCCTGATTTGTTGTTAGGAAACGCATCTCCAAGATTTGTATTTCAAACAACATTCATATATTTAACAAAACAACGAATTATGGATTAACACAATAGGCTATTCATTTTTTTGAATAAATTTAAAATCCAACTGAGCAATCGAACAAATTACTTAATAGCACACCAGGTTATTCATTTTGTTGCCACAAATTTAAAACCAAGATGGTTATTCATTGTGCCTCTTTTACCTACCGTACCAAAATGCAAGACATATAAACCCTTTCTCGCAAAAGACGAGTTCAACGACTCTTGCAAGAAGCGGAGGAAGGTTTGTCAATTGCTCGTTCAATATCAATACAACACCATCCCTCCATCCTGTAGGAATTCTCCACCTTGGCCCCCCAACTTCCATTTAACCATGTATACACCATCATAATGTTGGCATTCCACTGACTCACTCGTATATTGAAGGATTATTTTCATATGTAAAATATTGCACTGAATTAATTACCATATCAATTTCATCTGAGTTACACCCGACCATTGATTTCCAAGCTCTTCCTTTGCAGTGTCAATAACTTGATATCCGGTGAAACTCAGATTTGTCATAGCCTCCTTCTCAGGAGATTGGTTGTATTTAAACGCACCGACGCATAACATCCCTCAAACCATTTTCATTTACCAAATTCTTTGCATGCGAGATTAATGGCCCATGTGGTAGAAACGCATATGCAAATATACAATAACGCTTTGATTAAGGGACATAAATCGAAACCACTCTAAATTGGTCTGGTTACACCATCGGGGAAAAAATCGAAACGGAAATAACACTTTCATTAAAGGGAAAAAATCCAAACAACACTAAATGTAAATGGTCTGATTGGTTTCAGCCGGGTAGGGTTAGTAAAAACATCCACACCCAGTTATGAAATAATCTGCGCGCAGTGATTGTTGTTAATAACTTGATGGGTTATTAGTCTCTGTCGTAGGCATAGAGGGATTATAGCTATCAATACATTGTTGACTTCATATTAGTTTGTCCTTTGACCACAAATATTTCCATATTATCTATTGTTTGAACATGGGAACTGAAAAAATTGAGTTTTGTATAAAAAAACTACCATATTTGTCATGATATGATTGGACAACAGATTGGAGGTCTTATTTCCCACTTCGCTATTCCCAATGTTATATATGCTTGCATATCCAAATTATTTGATCGTATATTGTATTTTTTAATCATATATTTTGTTATGCATTCGTCAAAGGTGGATTAATGCTAGCATTAATTCGAATGTTTGGTTTAGCATTTTCTGCTAGGTAGAATACATTATCTATCATATTACTATGTGTGATTTTTTCTTTATTGTTGTGTTCTCTGAGAGAACATGCCTGCCAGGATGCATTTTTTCTTAAATGCTTGCATAGGGCCACGCCCTTCGATGGTCCTGACAGTATTAAGTGTTTACCTAATAGCTCTGGAATTCTTAAATGTTTATTGTACAGATGAGTTGCAATACAGTTTTTTTCATGGTCGGCATCACTGCTTCAGTGGTCGATGCTTGTTCGCTGCTTCGATCCATGATTCTTGTTCTTCTTTGATTCAACTTGGCAAAGTTGAGGTCATGCAATTGCAGTTTGACCTCTTCGCGGTTGTTCACTGCTTTGTTGTTATTCAACTTTGCAAGGTCAACATTGTTGCTTCAGTGGTCGATGCTTGTTCGGTGCTTCGTTCCATGATTCTTGTTCTTCTTTGATTCAACTTTGCAAATTTGAGGTCCTATAGTTACAGTTCAACCTCTTCGTGGTTGTTCACTGATTTGTTGTTCTTCAACTTTGCAAGTTGTTGGACCTCTGGTTGTGGTTTCTAGTTTTTGGGGTTGAGTTGTTGTCGTCCCTCGTTGACAGGTAAGTTTCCCTATTGTTGTTATTTTTTAATGGTGGAATTTCCTTCCTCCAAATTATGTTGCACACCATCTTTGTATGTGCTCTTAATTTTTGTTCCTGGAAACTATGTGTCTTCATATGCTAGTTGTGACGTCCATAGATTTTTCAAAAATTGCAATTCAAAGGGGTTTACGAATAGTAGTTCAGATTTGTCAGAAGAGCGAACCATTTGGCGGGGTGTAGACGCAGGGAATGCTTTTATTCTATGGGTCGGAAAACTGCATCCACCTATTCTCTTTCTGCTGAGTAAATTTATGGTGTTATTTATTTGCGTTGTTTCCTCTATTTGGTTCACTTTCCAGTGTGGGTTGGTTCTCTTGTTGTCTGCTATGGGGACTAGGGGGAATTGCAGTTGAGAAAAAGAAGGTTGAAAGATACATACGGGGATTGGTACCCAGTTCCACGCTTGTAGTTTTCCTATTTTGCTTTCCTTTTTTTTGGCTACTTTTATTCCCCCCCCCCTTTCTATTTTTTCATACAGACTCAAAGTATCTAACAAAAAACTTCAAAATCATAGTTCAAGAGATGAAAGAAGTAATAGATGTTGAGTTGTATGAAATAGGTACACAGTCCATTATACATGACATCATTGACGTGGTTTTGCATACCAATGGCCTTTTTAGATTGGATGCATTCTCATATACTGTTGGGGATTTCCTTTTCGATACATTCCAGGTTCTACTGCATTTGCGATATTCGTCGACCGAGCTAGGAAATGGATTGATAGATTATTTCTTGAGTTGTTTTAAAAATGGTAATGTTGAGGCTTTGGAGTCCTATGAATACAAACTGGAATCTGATTTTCTTCGACAGTTGCATGGAGTACATGATGTCGCTACATATTTTTCAAATATGAGGTTTTCTACATCTCCAGTTTCGCCTGCACATGAGAGGGGAATTTGGCGAGATACATTTTGTATACGCTGGTTTTCTAACTGGCTCAACATATCAGTTAGAATATGGTCATTGACAAGATAATCAAGATATACAATATTCAACAAAACTGCATTTGACAATCCATATTGCATCTTGTTACATGATGTCGATGTTGTCAGTTGTCATTACGAACCACTACTATACAAAAAAAATTCCCGATGTAATGTTGAAGGGCCTCATATGTACTTTTCCATCATTTGCAAAGACCTTTAATTGCAATGAAAATGGAGTATGCATCGCATAAATTTCCATGGTTTACAACTGGCAACAAATGTTATGTCTAGTTGTGGAGATAGTCTGGTCAACGCAATTTGTTGTTTTGTGGTAGCAGAATTTGATGTGCAGTCGTTGTGGCTTTACACTGTACATTCCTTTTGTAATGCAATTATAGGAGGTAACCAATAGGCTTTTAGGTGCTTGCATTAGCACCTTTGCCCATATTTCCTAGAAAATATGCCGACGGTTGGAAGTTGGCAGGAATACCTTGTAAACAAGGTGCTTCCATATGAAAAAGGGAATGTGGAGGGTTGCACATTCTGTTTGCAATGGTTTTCTATGATATTCAAAGTAAATATCTAGGTCTAGTCGGCCTTGGCAGATGGCATTGTCCATTCCTGGTTTACTGATTCAAATTACGATCGAACAATTGACATCCTTTCATTGAAAATAGATACAACACATATCCATTATGAATCTTTGATTGGACATATCGGTGGTTTGGGATTGACTGTCCATGCCACCGAAACAACATTGAATCTGCATACACGTGGAATGCTTTTTAGTGAGAATGAGACTCCTCCCTGTTCCGATATGGCCATGGAGGGCTTGAACAAAAAAACAATGCGTGGAATTCATCACATTTTTGATGAGCCCATACAGGGCTTGAACAAAAATCATAGAGTAAGTTATCACAACTTGAAAAAAATTATGCGTCAAATTCGTCCAACTTGTGATGA
This sequence comes from Picea glauca, assembly GCA_000966675.3. NCBI lineage: Eukaryota > Viridiplantae > Streptophyta > Pinopsida > Pinales > Pinaceae > Picea > Picea glauca. Next base: position 92,875 of record JZKD02S1679810.1, on the reverse strand, counting down.
GGCCATACAGGCCTTAAGCAAAAAACGTAGACTAGTTTATAATAACCCTAGTCAGAGTGAAATTCATCCCAGTTTCCATCAACTCATCGTTCCCTTGGGAAAGAAGCATAGAATAAGTTTCCACAACTTGAAAAAGGTTTTGCGCGAGAGAAAAAAATACATTGCTATGCTTCCTTTTAGAGAGAAACTCACATATCACAATCTAAAGAAATTTGTTCATGCAGAACATAATAGAAACAAGTACAGTCGCATATCTCATAATGCTCATGCAACTGTGACATATCGCGGTCTAGAAGCAACACCATGCAATACTACCAATGAAAACTAGGAAATAATTTCTACTCATACTTCCTGCCGAAAGAAAAATGCAAGACAAACCTACATGAAACAAATTAAAGACACTCCTTCCATTGCATGTGCAATTTGTGAACAATTGAAATTTTCAAAAAATACTAAGTCTTCCACGTATGATTTGCAAGAATAATACCTCCACTTGATAGTGCATGAGAAACCTTTTTCCAGTGGAAAAGTTTGTCTTCCATGCAAACAGTCGCTTGAAAATGGAAAACTGCCACAATTTGCAACCCCTGACCAAATAAGATGTAATATACCACTACCGGATGTAATTGCACTTACGAAACTTGAGGAGAGACTTGTGTCTATGCGAATTGCATTTTCTCAAATCAGACCTTGGGGCTATAAACGACCCCAGATGGGCTTAATAGGAACAATTATTAATGTGTTTGTTCAGCTAGATGTTGTGTAAAAAGCATTTCCACAATTCATTAGCAATACAATTACAATTGTTGTGGCTCTGAAAAGACGCTTGCGATACAAAAATTCCTATTATACAGCCAAAGTGTGTATGCATGTTGTTATGAAAGAATTAAATGAATTATGTTCCAGGACTCTGTACAAAGCACAAAACATTTGTATAAATGGCAACTGGAACAATGTTCTTGCAGAAGAGGGTGGCAACTTTGCAGACACTCTCAAAAATTCTAGTGAATTTGATACATGTGATGAATCAGATAATCAAACACCTGCTGAGACATTGGTGCGTGGATTCACTAATTCACAATGCATTCGTGACTTGCAAGAAAAAATTGTTGAAATTGCACCTGTCGAGGGCCAGTGTCCGCTTGGAATATTCAAGGACAAATTCCCTGAGGAGATGAACTTTCCAACACTTTTCTATGGCGATCCATGTGCCACTGATATTACAGAAGGATTCAGTTATCATAAAATAGTCTGATGGGAGTTGCTACATTCAAGCAGTTGCTTCTCCTCTCACATAACAATTTTTTTTTCAAAACAATGCGCATAATAATAGAGAAAGTTTTCTCCCGCATGTCGTTATGAATAATAAAAAGCCAGTTACAAGGAATAAAGTTGTTGGCCAAGGATGTAAAGTACAAAGTAAACCTAGAAAAAATTATGAAATCTAATATTGGATTTATAGATTTCAAAAACATTCGCACCTCTCCTGACTATTTACAACAAAACAAAAAAAGAACTTTTGCAGTGATTCGACAATTAGGCCCACCAACATTTTTCATCACATTTACAAGAGCAGAGCAGTGTTGGGATCCATTGGTGGTTGTTGTATCTGGCTTGCATAGGAACAGGAAACGTAAAAAAGAAACCGACACACTGGAAAATAATGACATTGACTACCTCATAAGAAAAGACCCAGTGACATGTACTCGCTACTATATAAATAGAATAAATGCTTTGAGACAATCAATATGCCATGATGAAACATTTCTCGAAAAAATAATGGACTACTTTTTTGTGACTGAATTCCATAGTAGGGTAAATGAACATGACCACACACTATTGTGGATAGAAGGTGCACCAGTCTATGGAGCTAATAGAAATTCAGAGATCGAATAATTTGTGGATAAATACAAAACATGCAACACAGATCATTTGGATCCAAAGCTTGCCAAAGTCCATAGACATTACCATACAAGAATTTGTAGAAAACAAACAAACTCGTATTGTAGATACAACTTTCCTGTGCCACCAATGAGAACTACAAGAATGATAGAGCCACTTAGTTTAGAGGACAATGTTGTTGTCGAGAAATATAAATCCTTGTTCAGATTCCTACAACAAGAAGAATTTGATGAGAAGATGAGCTTTGATTCCTTCTTGGTAGAGGTAAATCTATCAGAAGATGAGTATATCCAAGCCATACAATGTACTTAGGCAACCAACATTTTTCCTTAAACGAAAACTTTCCCATATTTGGAACATCAGTTTCTCCAAGGACATGCCAGTTATGTGGAAAGCAAATACAGATGCGCAGTATGTGCTTAATGCATATGCTACAACATCATATAGTACATCATATATTGCAAAGGTTGACAAATCTATGACAAGTACATTTAGAAGAATACGCAAAGAACATGAAAGAAGTCATATTGATGCCATACAAATGATACACACACTTGGAAATACATTGCTTAATCTTCAACAAATGTCTACTCAGCAAGGAGTTCACATTGCACTTTCCCTGCCCCTCACTTGTAGTTCAATAAAATGTGTCTTCATAAACACATCTCCACTTGAAAAATGCACATTTGTGCTTAAACCACCGGTTTTGCTACAACAAAAGCCTAACAATTCAGAAGACGTGCTATGTCACTCTATTTTTTATTATTACCTCCATCGTCCATATCCTATTAGGCATATCTTCTTAGCAGAATTCGTATCGCATTACAAAAAAAATGGTGCACCCATATCAAACAAAAAAAAAAACTCTCTGATATGGTTTGTCAAATACAATAAACATCGTGACTATGAAAATTATTGTAGAGAAAAACTGTTGTTGTACATTGTGTTCGATGAAAATGAAGAGACATTAAAACATAACTTCTCTACATGGTAGGCTGCGTATGTTGCGTATGAGACTATAGTGCACATCAGTGAAGCTAGATTTACCTACAATGTTAATCCAACATGGGGTGATCTAGAATTTGGAGTTATTGACCTAGAAAACCCTGACGATCATGATGATACATTCACAAACTAAAAAACAACCAGAACTCCTTTCGATTCCTATGACTTACAAGAGGATCTGCCTCGTCCTCCAATAGGTGGAAGTGAAAAATGTATCAATCTTGGTTTTCAAGTCACATAACATTCTTTCCTAATTGAAAATAATGAATACCACAGAATAAGATGTATGTTGAATTGGGAACAACAAACAATTCTAAAGTACATTTCACTTAAAAAATGCTTGAACATGGACAATCCTCTACACTTGTTCCTTATAGGTGGAGCAGGAACAAGAAAGACATTCACAACGAAAACATTGTTCCAAATGCTTATATGAATCTATGATTAAAACAATTCCTCTGATCCTATGAAAACAACGAGCCTAATATTTGCATGCACAAGAAAATCTGCATATAATGCAGGTGGAACAATAGTCCACTCTGCATTTTTAATGCCTTTTAACAAGTCACGGTTTCTTCCACTTAGCAAGGAAATGTTGGATACATTATCTAAGATTTATGAGGAACTCCAAATTGTCTTTATAGATGAATCATATTTGATTGGGAGAAGGTTCTTGTATTCCATTGACAACTGACTAAGAAGCATAAAACATGTGCACACAAAATACTTTGGAAACAATGACATGATATTATGTGGGGATATTTACCAGGCACAACCCATCCAAGATTCTTTGATCTTTGAAAAACCTACCCTTAACATGGAAATATTCACCCATGACTTCTAGAGAGACAATATTAAATTCTTTGAGATGCATACTACAATGTTCCAGAAAGATGAAACATTCATTGAAATTCTGAATAGAATGCGGAAAAACAACCAAACATATGATGACTTAACATATGTCAATTTGAGGTGCTTATGGCCTGCACCAATAGACCCAACATTCCCTTACCTCTTCTACATAAATAAGAATGTTGCAATGAATAACAACAACATGCTATCGGTCATGCCTGGCGATGATATCATCATCAATTCAATTGACCTGGAAGAAGACAGCCATGGACATGTTCCACGTCATGAACATTCAGTCACATTACCTTCACAGCTTGTCCTAAAATTAGAAATGTTAGTTGAAATATAAGCCTCTAACTATGATTCACAAGATGGCTTGCTCAATGGTGCAGATGGAATACTGAAAGGCTATACGAAGACAGAAAAACTCGATGTCCTTTGGATTAAGTTCCATGAACCACAAATAGGCAAGCGACAAGAAAACAATTTGTCTTATCTATATACTTCAAACACTGGAAGCGATTGGACACCTATTTTCCGAATATCAAAGACAATATCGACATTAGAAATTACAGGTTGACTGAAGATTTGAAAACAGTTTCTGATTAAATTTGCATGTGCATGTACAGTCCACAGATCACAAGGTATAAACAACATTGTCCCATGTCATAAGCATAGACTTCTTGTACTTACTAATCCCTCTCACAAAAGATAACTTCAAAGTGAAATAGAAAGTTGATATTGAAATGGAATGACTCAGAACCATCACAAAATGGAAACTGCACTATGATTACCAATCCATACAAACAAATTCATCTGGATCAATTCTCTCGCTTAACACATGAAGCTTAAATGCACACATGGATGATATACTAAATGACTATGATATAATGCAATCTGATATTTTGTGCTTGCAGGAAACACACATGGCATTATGCATGTAGAACAAACAATTCCCAAATCACAATTGCATATCAAGTTACATTACACATGGGGTGATGATACTAGTGAAAAAACATGTGCCAATTTTGGACCATATACATATCAAAGAAAAGAATGTTGAAGTGGTGCTTGCAAATTTTGTTTTCCATGAAACAAAAGTTGCAATACTAAATCTGTATGTTGCTCCCCATGCAGCATTCTCCAACATAGTTGATGTTATTTCCAATGCATTGGGCCATTTCCATTTGAACGGACCCATTGTACTTGCAAGAGACTTTAATATTGACATGCTACAAAATAATGGCAGAAC
>JZKD02S1679810.1:43603-85470 GCA_000966675.3 Picea glauca | reverse complement strand
TGTCTTGTTTCTAAATCTTTAATGCTAATAGGTCATCCTACAGGCACCGTCTAAGCTGTCATTGATGCGCGCAAGGCTCGAGAAGTTCTTCCATTAATGCAATATTCGTGGAGGCTTTTGTTATCCATTCCCAATCCCGATTTCAAATACCATGGAATGTCATTCACACGCCGTCAACTTGGTTCCTTCATGAAACCTCCAATCCTTAAATGTTGTTCATCGTAACCGCCACCTTCGCACATCTAAGTATGCAATAATTAAGATTTACTTCTAACAGGTCACCATATAGCATGCATAGATATTGTCATTGTAACAACCCTAATTAATTATGTAATTATATTAAATAATTAATATTAATTTAATTAATTATTAAAATGACTTTATGAAGATTTTATTATAATATTATTAACATTGGTAGATTGTTTCACAAAAAGGGTGCTTCATGTTGACGATGAAGGAAGGCCAATAGAGATCCACAATGTATAGAGAAAGGTGTCTCTATGCTTTATCTCAACTATGAAGGTTAAGAGGTGCATAAGGAAAGGGAGAGGACTTGGGAAGAGGGAGCTTTTTGGTAAAGTGATATTTTTCATATTACTGAAGAGGAGAAAAAAATTGGAGAAGGAAAGGAGAAGGGAGGGGGCAGTTTGGGACTGTGTATTTGTTCTACAACTATTTTGTGCTTACAGACTTGAGTAATTTCACAGGGGGCACATGTTGTTGGGAATATTGGGCTCGGGGGCTAGGAAACCGTAAGGAATCCTGGGGCTAGGGACTCGGATAGGCTGTCCTAGCTTACTTGGAGGTTAATCAATTTGGGCAGAGCTCTAGACAGAGCTTCAGAACAACATCAGTTTGAGGTAGATATGTTTTATTATCATCATTATTATGTTGTTTCTCATTATTTATATATTGTTCATAATAATTATGCTTAATATGTTGTTTATTATCATGCTTCTCATTTGTAATTCTATTGAACATTGTTATTATGATGAATAATGAACTGTAAAGAAATTATGATAGCATTTCCATATCTAGATTTTGTTTGGAAAGGCTTTGTATGGACAGGCCTTATAGTCAATAATGTGGAGATTTTCCATTCGCACGCATTGAACCAACGTTTCCGGGGGGTTATATTGTCCCTTCCATTTCTTCATTTCAAGCCACGTCTGGAGAAAACCAACATTTTCATAAACTAGTGGAAGCAACTCCACAACAGTTTTTAAGAGATACAATGAACATCTTCCTCACGATCTTCTCATGCAGAAGAAGGGAAAAAGAATTGTAGGGAAGGCAGAGCAACCTGAAAGTTAGAGTGAAAACATGGATCTTGACGCTGATCTCGATAGCATATTCTGCAACGTTGATCAGCCCAGAGACACAACTCACCGTGTCTACCCAATGGACATAGTTGATACCGAATTTTTTTACCAAGATGAAACATTTGTATTCCAGAGTGTTGTTTTTGAATGCGAATCAAAAAAATTAATCATTGAAAAAAGAGATGTAAAAAATAAGAGAAGAAAACATCGTTCAGAGCTTGACCTTGCTAATATGCAGGCGTCCAAAATCTCTCAAATTCACATGGAAACCGGAGAATGCTAGACTAAAGAACTGGATGAAGTAATTAGAGGAATATTTGTTTCCTATTCCATTTCTTGGCAGTCCTTTGGAATAACCATACCTACGACTACTTGCACCCCTGCAACAAATCTAAAAGGGTCCTCCATCTTCCTCACATCCTGTAGAGGGTATTTGGATAAAAATATCAACAAAATAATGAAACTGATTACTAAGGCCTCCGAAACATCACAGAATATGGATTCCCTGGGAAGCAGGGCACATAACCTGCTCCAACTTCTGTAGATGGATTTAAATAATGAATAAAATTTCTATGTCCACACGTTCATCCTTTTTTCCTTTCATGTCAACATCATGTCAGACATGATAAGAAGACAACATGATCTCCCATCCAAAAAACGACTCACTCAATTAGAAGCATGATCAAAAGAGAAGGTGAAGAACCTGTATCTGATCGTCCAATCATGTGAGCAAGAAATATCAAAGAAATAAACATTATTCACAAAGCTCACCAAAATAGAGTTAGCTAGAAGGAAAAGCGGCTTCTAGAACCCCAGTTTAATCGTCAACTCCCTGGTGTTAACTAAGAAAGCTTTCGATAAAAAAGTTGATAATTTTAAGGCCTTGTCCTTAGAAAATTTTTACAGGATTCTTGAATATCATGAAGAAGATGTGGACAATTGGCTAGTCTGATATTTGGTACGGAATGGAGACATTCATCAAGATCTGTCTAATCTTTCTATTGACCTAAGAGAATTCGAAAATGAACGTTTCATCATTAAAATCCGGAATGACATCAACATCACCCCATTAAGAAGTTATATTGAAGAGAACTTGAAGTGGGTCGTCAATGAAATCCAACAGAGAAATTCATCAGCAAGAAAATAACAAAATTAATTATATGGAACATCACTATAAATCTTTTGTTTATCAATCCAGTTATTCAAGTGGGTCGGCAACAAAAACCAATAGGAAAAGTCATCAAGAAGAAAATACCAACATTTCTTATATGTACCATGTCTATAAGTGTATATTGATAGTCATTTCTTTATCAATCCAGTTATTCCACCTTTTCTAAATAAAAATCTATAGCCAAAAACTGATATCTTCTGATTTCTACTTTTCAGGTATTACTTTCCACATTGCTATTTCTTGTACATATTCCTCTTATGGTCTGTTGGAGCCCCAATCCTAGTCTATATGAAAAACACATTTACATTTCCAAGAATATGTAACAAACAATTCTTTTTTTCATATATTCCAAAGAAAACTATTCTTTTGTCTCTTTATATATTTATGTGTTCCTAGATTTTTATCTTCAACTATGTTGAATGTGAAGACATTTTGTTTATTTTATTTCAATTCTCTATTTTTTTTTATGCATATTTTCTCCTGCCCGGTCATTTTCAAAATCAACTATGAGATAAATGACTCACTCAAATTTGAGATATCATATTTCACAGACACACACACACACACACACACACACACACACACACACACATACATGTTTCTTTAAATTTCCAGAAATATGTAACACGTTTTATTATTATTTTATATAAATGTCATAAAATTGTATTCACTACATTTTTGCTACTCACACATATAGAGAGTATGTCATTTATTACATATTTACCACATTTCCTTCATACTGCTTGCCAAAGAGGCCCTTTAAGAGGCTCTGTGTGGGCCACAGAACAACATAGGCCCACATAAATCTCATCCCCATACTTTATAAAAGTACATATTTCGTATGTATACAAGTAAATATCTACTTTATATTATTACGTATTTGGTATGTATAATTTATGCTGTCCAGGAACCTATAATTTGATAAATTTCAATTTTGTGTGTCCAGGAGCCCCTGTTTTAAAGAAAACAAATTCGACAATGCTATTTTTTTGGTCCTTTTGTCCACCACCCTATGTAACAGACATTAGTACTATTTTTTTGTGCTTTTGTCCATCAACATATGTAAAACATATGTAAAGACAACTAATTCGCGACTGCTAAAGTTTTTTGACACTAGTCCCTTAAAATTCAAATAGTCCACAAGTCCAATTGCGAATTTGTATATCGCAGAACTCTCGGTTCTTTTTGTAGGGAACAAAACAACAAAATCCCAATTTTTAGGTCCCCGGCCCGAGAATCCGTGATCCAAAAACTAGCTAAGTATGGAATGAGGGTTCCGTGCATGCTCTATATATCTTGTTAGTCAAATTACATATTATATATATATATAATTTGATAAATTTCAATTTCTTGTGTCTAGGAGCCCTTGTTTTAAAGAAAAATAATTCGGGAATGCTATTTTTTTTGTTCTTTTGTCCATTAACCTATGTAACAGACGTAGGCCCTTAAAATTCAAATAGTCCGCAAATTCGATTGTCAATTTCTGTATCCCAGAACTCTAAAGAAAACAAATTCATGAATGTTATTTTTTGGGTACTTTTGTCCACCACACTATGTAACAGACACTACTACTATTTTTTTTTGCTTTTTTCCACCAACATATGTAAAACATATGTAAAGAAAACTAATTCGGGACTGCTAAATTTTTTTGACACGAGCTCCTTAAAATTGAAATAGTCAAGAAGTTCAATTGTCAATTTGTATATCGTGGAACTCTCAGTGCATTTTGTAGTTCATGGAACAACAAAAGCCCAATTTTTAGGTCCCCAGTCCGAGAACCCGCGATCCAAAAACTGGCTAAGTATGGAATGAGGTTTTTGTGCATGCTTTATATATCTGGTTAATCAAATTACATATTTGGTATGTATAATCTGATAAATTTCTATTTCTTCTGTCGAGGAGCCCTTGTTTTAAAGAAAACTAATTCGAGAATGTTAGTTTTTTGTGCTTTTGTCCATGAACCTATGTAACAGACGTAGGCCCTTAAAATTCAAATAGTCCGCAAATCTTTGTGATTTTGTCAACGGACCTATGTAACAGACGTAGGCCCTTAAAATTCAAATAGCTTGCAAATCTGATTGTCAATTTGTATATCGCGAAAATTTGGGTGTTATTTGAAGGGCAGAGAACAATAGAAGCCCAATTTTCAGCCCGCCAGCTCGAGAACCCATGATCCAAAAACTAGCTAAGTATGGGGCTACGTGTATACTCTAGAAAATCTCATCCCCATACTTTATAAAAGTACATATTTCATATGTCTAAAAGTAAATATCTACTTTATTAAATTACATATTTGATATGTATAATTTATGTTGTCCAGGAACCTATAATTTGATAAATTTCAATTTTGATTGTGTCGTGGAGCCCTTGTTTTAAAGAAAACTAATTCGAGAATGCTAATTCTTTTGTGTTTTTCTCTTGCCTGGTCATTTTCAAAATTAAATATGAGATAAATCACTCACTCAAATTTGAGATATCATATTTCACACACACACACACACACACACACACATATATGTTTCTTTAAATTTCTAGGAATATGTAACACGTTTTATTATTTTTTTATATAAATGTCATAAAATTGTGTTCACTACTTTTTTCCTACTCACACATATAGAGAGTATGTCATTTCTTGCATCTTTACCACCTATCTTTCATACTGCTTTCCATAGAGGCCCTTAAAATTCAAATAGTCTACAAGTCCGCTTGTCAATTTGTATATCACACAACTCTGGGTGCTCTTTGTTGGCCATGGAACAACAGAGGCCCAAGAGACCTTGTGTTAAAGAAAACTAAATCGGGAATGCTATTTTTTTTATACTTTTGTCCACCAGCCTATGTAATAGACATTCGTACTATTTTTTTGTGTTTTTAATGCCAAATGTTTTGGACATGAGCCCTTTAAAATTCAAATAGTCTGCAAGTCCGATTGTCAATTTCTATATCACAGAACTCTCGGTGCTTTTTGTAGGGCACAAAACAACAGAAGCCCAATTTTCAGCCCGTGAGCACCTATGTAACGGACATTAGTACTATTTTTTTGTCTTTTTGTCCATTAGAGTGTGTAAGGAAAACTAAATCAGGAATGCCAATTTTTTTGGACACGAGCCCTTTAAAATTCAAATAGTCTGCAAGTTTCATTCTCAATTTGTATATCGCAGAAATCTCGGTGCTTTTTGTAGGGAACGAAACAACAAAACCCCAATTTTCAGCTCGCCAACCTGAGAACCTGGAATAAGGGTATGTAATAGTCGTAGGCCCTTAAATTTCAAATAGTCCACAAGTATGATTGTCAATTTGTATATCGCGAAACTATGCGTGCTATTTGTAGGGCACAGAACAACAAAAGCCCAATTTTCAGCCCGCCAGCCCGAGAACCCACGATCCAAAAATTCAAATAGTAAGCAAGCCTGATTGTCAATTTGTATATCGCAAAACTATCGGTACTATTTGTAGGGAACGAAACAACAGAAGCCAAATTTTCAGCCCGCCAACCCGTGAACCCCGAATCAGGGTTCTATGCATGCTCTCTAATATCTACTTAATCAAATTACATATTTGGTATGTATAATTTATGCTGTCGAGGAACCTATAATTTGATAAAATTCAATTTATTATGTCCAGGTGCCCTTGCTTTAAAGAAAACTAATTCGAGAATGCTATTTTTTTTGTGCTTTTGTCCATGGCCCTATGTAACATACATAGGCCTTTAAATTTCAAATACTCTGCAAGTCTGATTATCAATTTGTATCTCACAGAATTCTGGGTGCTATTTGTAGGGAACGGAACAACAAAAGCCCAATTTTCAGCCCACCACCCCAAGAACCCGCGATACAAAAATTCAAATAGTTCACAAGTCTGATTGTCAACTTCTATATCACGAAACTCTCGGTGCTATTTGTAGGGAATGGAACAACACAAGCTCAATTTTCAGCCCGTCAGCCCAAGAACCCAGAATGAGGGTTTCGTGCATGCTCTGTATATCTAGTTAATCAAATTAGATATTTTGTATGTCTAATTTATGTTGTCCAGGAACCTATAAATTAATAAATTTTAATTTCTTGTGTCCAGGAGCCCTTGTTTTAAAGAAAACTAATTCAGGAATGCTAGTTGTTTTGTTCTTTTTTCTACAAACTTATGTAACAAATGTGGGCCCTTAAATTTCAAATAGTCCACAACTCTGATTGTCAATTTGTATGCCCCAAAACTCTGGGTGCTATTTGTACGACACAGAACAACAGAAGCACAATTTTCAACCCACCACCCCGAGAACCTGCGATCAAAAAATTCAAATAGTTTGGAAGACCTGTTATCACATAGCTTGTAGATAGGTCAAATGGATAGAGAATTGAGGCCAAACTGGCGTAAAAGGAACCTTCCCCATCCAATATCACCTCAATGGGGAGGTTTTTTCTGTTCAGAGAGGTTAACCCAGGGAAGACATCCCTGGTAACCTGGGGTTTTGAAGAGGCAAAGGTATAAAGTCAAGATTAAATTTTCCCTCTCACAGGTTACCACCAAGGTTAGACAGTCCGGCTAATCAGCCAATAAAGAAGTGTATGCCAAAATGAAAACACCTGCCCAGAACAGGACAACAATAATACAATATATATGCAGGCTATAACTCAATGGGTTAGTACTTCAATGACTATTTTCTATTAATTAATAAGCAATGTAAAAACAATAGATATCAATGAGGTCAATGTCTTATCAATTAGCTATGGAAAAAAATCAATTCATTAATAACTATCAAGATGAGCAAGCCAACAATGTATCCAACCAACACTTTACTCAATAAATGATTTAGATCATCATCCAGTTGCTTATCATTAAAAATGGTTGCGTCAAGATGGATTATTCAAGGGTGACGTTAGCCTTATCTAGGTTAGTTTGTTAGTTAGGGTTTCAAAATTCAAAGTTTTGAGAGTGATTTTGGACACTATGACCTCAACGTTGTGTGCCTAAGATCAGTGCCTAAGGGTATATGGAGTCAATAAAGGAGAGGACACAATATTGAATGGGTAACAGGCTAAAGACGAGAGGGAAGGGTTCTAGAGTGTTGCAATGGCAGGGCCCTAGAATCAAAACCCTAGCGGAAAGAGGTTCACTCCGATGTTGGTTAAGGAAGGCCTTGTGCTCTTTCCTCCTTCTTTAGGTCAAACTTGGCAAACGGCTAGCATAAGAAAAGGGTTAAAACAAGAGGATTTAATGAGGGAGAGTGTTGTAAAGACAAGGCTCTATCACTAAACCCTAAAAGCTGGACGATCCTAGGTGTAGATAACCTAGGCCTAGGACGTCACCCTCCTTTTAACCTTTGAAATCAAAACTATCTTAAGGAAAAAAATTAGATGAGTGTAGCAATGGCTAGGCTCTATCTTCCTCCTTCAATGGCTAAATATTTCTCTCTAAGGTGACATATGACAAGGACCTACTTGTGTGCTTGTCACCTAGGGTTTTAAAATCAGCAATTTTATAAGTAAATGCAAGAATTACTAACCTGCAACCATTCAATCAAGAAGTTTTGCAGGAAAAATACTTACATATCATGAAGAAAAGCATGTGCAAACCCTAGTTGTAAACCTTCCTCAAGAGAAATGCCATAATATGCCAATAAAATCCTCCCATCAACAAGTGCGCCTCAATTTTAAAGACCAAATACCCAATAAGGGCGCAAAAATGAGACCTCACAAGTGTGAGTGATTGTGTTATATTCAAATGAGGGAAAAACATCCTCAATATATAGCATCTCATGACCTTTAATTTAAAACTAGGTCATTAAAAATAGCCAACAAGGATAATAACCCAAATCATACTGTTTTTACATTAAGCTGTCAAATAAAACCCTAAATGAGCAATAAACAGGACGGCAAGCCCCTCTAAGGGAGATGTTGGCCCTTTTTAGGGAAATTTGCAACACAAGATGACAAACGTTGGCCCTCCTTGGGCCTCCAAACTCTGTCACACATGCCAAACTGCTCTGTCAAGATGCCATACACTAGACGTGATGTCATGGCTTCTAGATGAAGTCTTCGGGCATCAAAAGGGGAACTTTCCACCTACAATGGGTCAACCCCCCTGGGCTAGGCTCAGCCAAGACGTCCTGGATGAAAACGTCCTCCCTCTTCTCTTGTGAAAAGGATTGACCAATCATTGTCCTGTCTCTACCCCTGATGGGGTCCTAGCAACCATCTGATGGGCTCTTCATCCCCATGGAGGTCCTAACTAATCATCTCCCCATGTGTACCGGTCCAACTGGTACCTGTCCATCGGGCATGATCCTGCACATCAAAAACTTCACCCTCCATGGGCTCATTAGTCATAGGGATCATAGCAATGTCAATCATATTTCATCATTAATTTTATCAAATGCATGCATAAAACCCCTAGCATATCATCCAATAACTCAAAGACATTACAATGACCTACTATACAAAGCCGAAGAAAAAGACAAAATGCCCTATTGGGCCAGCATCCATAAGAAAAGGAAATTTTCCATAGGATTTCATCCAAGCCATGTAACACGAGGTGGTGTGGTCAAAGGATGTCCAGACATATAGGTAGAGTGAAAGACAGGGGTGATATTATCTATGGGTGCCTTTGTAGAAGGTGAGTTGTACCTGTCATGGATGCAATTCTTTCCATGCCCTTTATTACCTTTATTCTTTCTTTTCTTTATTTTTATTTCAAGGTCTAACTAGAGGACACTGCCTTGGCATGGTGACTAGAGTTGACAATGTTACCCACAAGTACTTTCACAGAGATGATAAGGCTGGCTCGTGATGAGACCCCCTTTCCCTTGGCCATGCAACCAAAGGTCATTGCCCTGGCGTGGTAACCAGATAANGATAGATGAGTGGGAGATAAGATGTAAGAGTGATGATATGATGGGAGCGGATGATGGCCCTTCAAAATCCCCCTTGGTGGCTAACCAAAACCTATGGGTACAAGCTTGCTAGGGTACCCTGTCAATCCCCCCAACCATGGGCAAGTGGGTTAATGTAAGATCCAAGCAGTCACCAGAAATGAAAGGAATTTGATGCATATATCTGAAGGTTATAATGATCAAATATGACACATACCATGATACCTGGACCAATTACCTCATGGAGCAAGAGTCTTCTCCGATACAAGTCCAAGCTGAAGGTGATGGATGTTGTTGCTATTGACAAGACAAATCTGATGAAGAAGAAGAAAGATCGGCCCTCCAGGGCCATGCTCAGGTCAATCTTTCTCTTGGTACTCCATGTCTAGGACCTGTGGGCCTTGAAACATGATCTCCTAGTTATCCCTAGAAATTGGGGATAACAAGACAGATTGTCAATTTGTATATCGCAGAACTCTCGGTGTTATTTGTAGGGCACATAACAACAAAACCCCAATTTTCATCTCGCCAGCCCAAGAACCCGAAAAGAAGGTTATGTGCATGCTTTCTATATCTACTTAATCAAATTAGATATGTGGTATGTATAATTTATGTTATCCAGGAACCTATAATTTGATAAATTTCAATTTCTTGTGTCCAAAAGTCCTTGTTTTAAAGACAACTAATTCAGAACTGTTAGTTTTTTTGTGCTTTTGTCCACAAACCTATGTAACAGACGTAGGCCCTTAAATTTCAAATAATGCAGAAGTCTGATTGTCAATTTGTATGTCCCAGAACTATGGGTGCTATTTGTAGCGCACAGAACAACAGGAGTCCAACTTTCAACCCACCATCCTGAGAACCAGCGATCCAACTATTTTTTGGTGTTTTTTTCCATGAACATATGTAGACAACTACTTCAGGAATGCTAAATTTTTTGTGTCCAAGAACCTTTTAATTGTTAATTTCTTTTGATAAATTTTGGGAAAAACTAATTTGGGAATACTATATTCTGCATGAAAACCACATGTACTTCAACTTCCTACCCACATGTCTTTATTCGGTCTCATTTATTCCAATTCCAACCTGGGAGGGACTACGCTTCCATGCAACACTTTTTTATTATACTAATCACGTTAATGACTTTAAGATGAAGTTGAAGTATAAATTTTTTTAATGAAATGTTTAACTCTACCTTTGGAGTAACTGTGAAATGATGTTCCATTATGTAAATGGTCGATGGTAATAATACCCAATGTGACATCTATAACCTTTGAATTGTTGATCCTGTCAAGTTTTGAATTGTTAATCTTGTAGAGTTTATCTCTAAATCAAGATGGTAATCCTTTTGCTAAAAACAAAAGCAGGCATGTTGGTTAGGATGTGTATATTCCAAGCATGCAATATACTACTTGTTATGTTGGTGAGGATGTGTATTATTGGAGGATATATTACTTATGGGGAATATTTGTAACATGTATGAGAAGGAGATTACATGAAAGCTAAACTTGTGCCATATATGTGATAACATATTCAGAAGTATACTCATTTTGGGAGTGTAAAAAATAGATCATGGCTTTTGTGGTTGTTACATGACTTGGGACTAAGTTTAAATATGTATTTATGTATTATTACATGTAGTACATGGGAATTTGAAATTGACTCTTTAACAATGGTGATTTTATCAAATATAAATATTTGATTTTTAACCATGATATTGTGATATTCATTCTTCAACTTATTTTTTATTTTTATATGAATAATTTTATAAATTAATAATATAATACATTTTAAACTTTAAACTTTTAAGTCTCCCATTGTGAAACAATGTGCACATACATCACTTATTTGGTATTATTAATGATCCATCCTTTTACACTATTAATCAATGATGGAGTGTTGGGCTACATCTATTTGGTATTATAGCAACCTTAAGATAACTTTGTTAATGAGAGCGTAGGTAAACAAATTATTTCATTTCTTAAATATTTAAGACACCAACAACAATTTTATAATTTTTTATTATTTTATATTTCTTTCATCTAGAATTAGCAATCTATCTATATGTTTTATATGTAATATCCATTATAGATATGAGGTATGGATTTGGAAGTTTTAACTTGGCATATGAACACCAATAGGCTTGGTTTTAAAATACTAGTGTTTATAACATTAACAATAATTTTATAACATTATATTATTTTATATTTTTTTATTTAAAATTATCTTATCTCTTATATATGTTTAATGTATAATATACATTATAATTTTTAAAATATTTTGATAATTAATATTAAGTCATGTTATAAATTTTTTAATTATATATATATTTTTAATTTGAATTTTTATATAAATAAAACTTTATATAATAATAATACATTTTTAAGATCATATTTTTTTACTTAAAATTATCTTATCTCTTATATATGTTTAATGTATAATATACATTATAATTTTTAAAATATTTTGATAATTAATATTAAGTCATGTTGTAAATTTTTTAATTATATATATATTTTTAATTTGAATTTTTATATAAATAAAACTTTATATAATAATAATACATTTTTAAGATCATGGTCAAGTAAGAGACTAAGTTGATGATGCAATAATCATTTAAAATATTATTAATTTTTTTTTTTAATAATATTAGGAGTTATAATCCATTTAAAAGAAACTTGAAGTTTGAAAGTGTCATTCTTAAGAATGTTTTAGACATAAAAGATAGAGTCATCATTTTATTAAATATGTAAATATTGCATATGAGAAGTCATAAATTATAAAATTAAGATATGAAATTTAAATTTAGTTTTATATCAAAATTAATTAAATTTATTGATCGTGTTATTTGCAAAATAATGTATTTTAAAACTAAAAAATATATCTTATTTAATTTTTATTTATTCATTATCTTTTCTATGATAATTTTAATTTTATATATGTTGTATCATTTATTTAAATACAATATTTTTTTTCATAAAATTAGGCAAATGACTAATTATGCCATGCTTATCATACAAATATAAGTAGACAACTATGTTATTTTTTCTTGAAAAGGAGATTTGAAAACTAGTGTTCTTTTTAATAAATAATTGTTTATGTTATATATTATTGAAAAATGAGATTTGCAAACTAGTGTTATTTTTAATCAATAATAATTATTGTAATTTCTACTTTGGTAAATTGTTTTGATTCTTGATCAAAGCCACGGAAATAGTGTTCTATGAGCCTTAAATCACGGTCCACTTTGGAAATTACCATATGGTAATATGCTATTATCTTTATATGTTACACGTAAAGGGATAGTTATTAAGATGATGTGAAATTACCATGATATGCTATTAAGTTTCTATGTTAAGGGTAATGTGATCGGGCCAAGTCCATGTATTTATTTATATATAGACTAGACCATAAGCTTTTCGTATTACCATGCGAGAATATGCTATTAAGTTTCTATGTTAAGGGTAATGTGATAGTGTCAAGTCTATGTATTTTCTAGACTAGACCATAGGTTTTTGGTATTGTTAGGTATTACTAACACAACCACAATTATGTGGCTGATTAACGTTGAAAGGCATATTAAAATGAAATGTTGTCAGCACATAAATGAAATGAAATGCCACCACCATTCTGTGTGAATATTTTAATATTTTTTAATCAAGGAGATGTGGCAATAAGTTAGTGAACACAGTAATTTTTAAACACGATTAGGTAAATGTAAAAAAGTAAACATATAAACAAATGTTTTTATAACAGTTCGGAAGTTAATGGATGAAATCAGAGCCATTCATTTATTGTGACGACTAAGAATATTCTAGGCATATTTAATCTCGTCCATAGAAAACGTATTAAAAACTAAAAACCTATTAAATGTGCCCATTGTCAATAGGTGTATGCCTTTCAGTGTAATTATTTAGTTAATTGTAACAAATTTAGGATTTTTATTCTTTAAAAAAAATGAAAAGTATGGTAGGAATTGAATTTTATAGTAAAAAAAGCTAGAGAAAAACAAGTTATATTTGGAAGTAATTATGATATCAAAAATACTACAACTTGTTTATAGATTCAAAAAGTTATTTGTGCAGCTTGAGTGGGTCTAATGGTTAAGAAAATGTATTTTCTCCTTGAAGGTCACATGTTCAAAACCAAAGGGGGTAGAATATGTGCATGTTTCAGTTCTTAAATGAGTATATTATGTGGCACTCTCACTCTCACTTTTAGGCTAGAGAGTGGGATGTATTATATTCCCCAAGAGGATCCGAATGCCTAAAATTTTATGTCAATTGGGTTTAGCTTAAATTGCGCTTAGCTTGGGTGGTTTACACTTATCTTGGTGGGTTAGATGGAGTGGATGATTATTTTGAATTACAAGAAGAAGGTTATGGGGTGAAGTCCTCGGGTTGGTTTTCTCTGTATATATTATTAGGCCTCACTCAATGTCCATGTTGAGTTATGTTGTCAAAAATGCAACCAAAAAATTATACTCTAAATGAAGGGAAGTACCTCGAGGGTTTCCAAGATGTGTATTCTATTGAAAAAAAAATTAAAAATCTATTTGGGAAATAGTTGATAAAATATGAAACAAGGTTGTGAAAAATAAATAAGAATTTAGCAAGAGAAAGAACTAAATATTGAATATGTCAAAGAGGTTAAAATTACCAACACAGTTGCAATAATCGAGTTGTTGGGATTCGTCCTTTGGAACCTAATATACCATAATACTTAGTTGGGAAAATAGTGCTAAGTCAATAGATGATGCAATAGAGGTTGACACCTGTTTTTGGGATTTCAAGGATAGAATTTAGGTGAATAGAAAAAAATGTTGCTAAATTAGTAAATGGAAGGTATTAAGGCATGTAATCCCTCGCTCTAAGGAGGAAAGGAGATTGAAGGATACATGTAGCTTGGACATGTTGAAAGGGACTAGGTAATAGAGAGTCAATCCCACTGCGATGGAATGAATAACCACACACTATTTAAATCCATCATTGGCCCTGAGATGCAACTATAAAATGTAGAGATGAACACATGGAATTATGTTTCTTAGTTAGTGAGTCATTTGGTGTACTGAGGTAGCTATGTTGAGCTACTGTTGTCATCAATATTTTACTTGGTTGGGTCTATATTAGAGTTTTTTTCTTCTCATAATAATTTTATATTCTACTATGCAGGTTGTTGAGAAAGAAATCTGAATTTTTTTCCTTTACCAAATAATGTATTTGGTTTTGATACAAATAATTGAAATCATGACATCCCTTCAATTCTATTTTATTTTCTAATTTATATGAATGATGTTTATGAATGATTAGATGTAATTTATCATGTTCATGATTGATCTTTCAAGAACCATATATATTATGTCTCATCAAACTATGGTAATCGAATGTGATAGAAATAGAGAACATGTAACGATGTTTCAGTTATTAATTAGAACTACTATCAGATGATTTGAGTAATGCCCTCATTTTTTCTATAATTCTTTGTGTTATAACAATGCCCTTGCAATACCCCTTAGGTAATGATTTCCCTATAATGAAGGGATTCATATGTCACCTCTAGGTTAAAACACCTATGTTGGAAACTTAGCTGAACCTTGGGTTTTCATTTTGAACAATCAATTTTCACATCAATTTTACAAGGATTTGATTGTCGAGGATGAATTTTTTATGCCCTTAAACATTTATGATATTTTATGTAGTTGTGAATGAAATAAAAACATATGTAATAAATTCCTTAAAATGTAGATTTCATATCGTTCTTTTCCAACATATAGATGTGTGTTTCACTTCTAGGTGTCAGGGTCTACTAAATTCATATGTTGTGAGGGTTAGATTGAGACCACCCAACATGGATTAGAAGAAAATAATAACTATTCCCAATTGAAACTCCCTCCATATCTAGGAACACATGTTTGAGAAACACCAAATAATATTTTCAAATGATTGAAATCATTTTACTTTCGTGGTGCAATGTTTGGCATGTAGTGGGAATCTAATGTTGGTGTAATTGATTCATAAAATTTTCTCATATTAGAAATCAAATTTATGAGTTTAGTTGATGATATAACATACCCATATTCCTCCCTTGGCCATCAAGACACAATTAAAAGTTTTTTTCCTTTACTAACCACCTATTAAGATAAATTTTAACTTTAAAAACATTATCACCTAGAATTTATTTTTAGATAAAACAAACATTTCATATTTTGAATTCATGGAATACCCATTGAATTAATGATGCAGGAGAATCGCTCAACCTCATCGTGTGCCAGTTGTCTAGCATGTTGGTGTACATTCAAAGGATGGGAGAGGCGCCAATACTCTCGTTTTGCCCGAAGAAATTTAAATGTGATTAAGGAAATTTAATGATGTCAGGTTGGAAGAGCCAAGCCCAACTTTTTTCACAAGTCTAAGATGAGGTCGCCTTAAGTGGTTGACGGTAGGAAGGATCTAGACCCGATTTGGGATAGATTCCCACTCATTGTAATCTACTTCATTAGATAGGCATCTTGAATGGTGATTAGACACCACTAGGGTAGCTTGGAGGGAAAGCTCGTCGAACCCCTATTGTATAAATATTTGTATTGTATACCCAGTAGAGGTTGTTGATAGAAGTGGTTGAAGATCGATGAAAAATCATTGTAAGACAACAGGAGAGTTGAGAGTCGAGACTCAATTGCAGTCCAGACTCCTACAATGTAAATTGACATTCTGTCATTAATATAACATAACATATTTCACTGTTTGTACTTTCCTATGTGATGGATGTTATTGATGAATGTCATTTGTGTTTATTGGTATGTTTATGTTGCAGATGTGTATGTTATATTTCATCTGCAGGGATAGAGATAGAACCCTCTATATGTGAGTTCACTAAATTAGTTTTGGGTTCTTTCGATTAAACGTAAGGAGTGTGTGACAGAGTGTCAGGACTCTATGAGCCAACGCAAGGTGTGCATGTCTGAACTATTTCGAGTCAAAGGAGAACGTGCCAGGAGGGAACACTGGAATAATTCATAGAATTAGAAAAGAACCTCAAGGTTCTTGAATAACTTGGAGGAAGGTCTGTGCACGAGGAAGCGTAGAACATAATTACTGAAGATTTTGTGGAGTTCTTTCAGGAGGGATTGAGTAGATGTGAGTGCACACAGGACCAACACATTATGGAGTGTTGGAGGAATTGAGGAAAGACACAAAGTTTTTGAATACTCTGAGGGAAGAGTTCTCTACAAGTGTGCATTGAGCGGGAGTCAGGAGTTTCCTTGGAAAGCTTGAAGGATTTCAGGAATTCAGAAGTAAGACTTGTGCAAGGAGTGCATCAGGCCAACACCTAGATAAGTGTTGTGAGAAGCTGCCTAAAGGCTTAATCGAGCGTAAGAAGTCTACCTAAGGCCAAGTAAGTTCATCTTACAAGGTCAGGAGAAAGGGAATTGAGTTTCCAGAAGGGCACCAGAGGGTCCGTAGAAGGACGCAGAAGGGTCGAGAACCTTCAAGATTCAAGGTTTGAGCAAGTAAATCTCCAAAGGAGTTATTGTTGTCGCATGGAGAGTTCTAGAAAGGAGTGCATAGAGGCCAAGAGAAGTTGAGGTCTTGGACAATGAGAAAAGTGTTAATTCTGCATAGGAGGGAGGACTTGTCAAAGTACCGAAGTCAAGTAAAGTTGCCCATCATCAGGAGAGGACATGTGGCGAAATATCAGAAGATCCAAGAGTTAGAGATCTGGAGGAATTTCCAAGAGAAAAGGGAAAATTTTGCGAAGTCACAGAGAGAGGAGTGAATCTAGGTTATTGGATCTGGAAGGGACACATGGAGGAGACGCATGCAATTAAGAGAAGTTGTTCTCCGAAATAAATCAAAGGAGAGAAAAGAGGAAAGACTCCTGAAGGCCGGAGTCAGAAGTAGATCACAGTCATGGATCTAAAGAAGTGACGAGGATCGTTGATCCTCGTATCATTCGTGTTCACCAATTCAGAGTTCAGGGAAATAGGAGTTGTTTTTTGTGAAAAGGTTGAAGCCGGAAGCCGAAGATCCTTTCAGGGTTTATCCCTGGGACACATCCCAAGGTCATATGATCAAAGGGGCCTAGCATGGAGAACTAGTGTCATCGTCAAATTTATTCAAAGAGGCCAAGAAGAGGGCCACAAGGTTGATAGAACCTACACTTTGGGGAAAGAGGGACCTCTGAAAATTGTGTTGGGTTCTAGCAAGGAACTGAAGAGTTGATCCGACTCAAGTGATTGAATGATCCTAAACTGGGAGGTTGAGTAGCCCCGAAGGGTCTGCATCAAATGGTATTAGATCTTAAAAGAATTGATTTATGTAGTAAAAGGAGACAAAGAAGTAGGATGATATCATCAATATGGTATCAAAGCCAACACGTAATTGATTTCTGTAGACAAGAGAGACCAAGTGTTATGCTCTGTGGAGACTGTTGCAAGGTTTGCAGCAGATGGTAGATAGTCAGGTGGGTTGTAGGTGAAAAGAGATGGTTGTTGAAGGCTAGAAGCGCGGTCGAAGGGAGGACTACCCGCATAAGAGAATAATGGAAATCGACAAGGAGCTCAATGAAATCTGAGAAGAGGTGGAGAAGCTAGCATTGAAGATGCAACAAGAGGAAAAGGTATGCTAGAGATACGAGTGGCCTTTGAAGAGGAAAGTCGAGTGGCCTATTCGGAGGTTGTTGGCCAGAAGGAAACAACAGGTGTTAAAAAGGTGGTTGAGGCATGTTGAGAACCTTAATTATGAGGGAAGTAGATATGGAATAGGTCTCGTAGATTTCTAGGTGGGCAATGAGAACAGATCGGTTGATATCATAAACTTCCAGGTGGGCAGAGGAGACATCCCAATTTTCCAGGGGGGCAAGGGAGAAGAAATGAGCTCAGATGATATTTCATGTCAACAAGGGGTGTTGACATATGGAAAGGAGGTGGAAGAAAGGCATCATCCATATGAATATTCATGTGGAGATGCAAGCCACGTGAATGAAGACTATGAAAAGTTAAATAATTCCACTGCCGAGGAGAAATATCAGGGGAGCATTCTAATCATTGGAGGAATCAATATATTCCTTCCAAGCAACGAAGGAGAGGCTAGAATGTATGTTGCGGATAGAGTAGTGGAATAAAAAAAAGTTGAGACTATCATGGAGGACAAGGAGTAGAAACTGAAGTCTACCCCAACGACAAAGGAGGAGCATCCAGTTGGGTCTCTCACTCAATGGGAGATGGATTTGAAGATGATGGAGGATTTGTTGGATAGTCCAGAACCAAAAGGTGGATGCTAGGAGATATCCATGCCAGAGGATATGTGCCATCATGAGGAGAAAATGGAGGAGGTTGGAGTCAAAACAATACAAGAGGAACTGACTAGTGTTAGTCTGTTAGAGGAAATAGCTAAGTAGCAGCTCAGTAGGGAGCCTACAGAGTTGGATTCTACAACAGAGTGGCTAGTCAGTTTCACAAGAGATGAAGGTAGAATGGGGGACCAGGTTGGTCTTCTCATCGACCGACATGAGGGTTTGCAGCTGAGTAGACTGCATAAGAAAATCCATCCATAAGAGCAGTTGAAAGAATTCATAGAGGAGATAAGGAGGTTTATGGTGAAGTCATCAGAAGAAGTTGTCAATAGAGGGAAGATGAAAATAAGAGAACCTACACAAGTAGAAGGGAAACAAAAATAGAAGAAGCAGCAAAGCAAAGGAGTAGGAGGACAACTCTGGGGGAAAGTTTGGGATCCAGGTGGATTTCAACAGAATTGAGAAGCTCATGAGCAAGAGATCAAGAATTTTTTGAAGCAGTGGAGTATGATGCAGGACCATCTCTACACCTCAGCACATGCCATCTTTCTATCATGTTGGTGTGCATTCAAAGGAAGGGAGAAGCACCAACAATCTCATATTTCCCACATAAATTTAAATGTGATTAAGGCAATTGAATGTTGTCAGGTTGGAAGAGCCAAGTCGTGCTTTCGTACAAGTTCTAGATGAGGTCACTCTATGTGGTTTATGGTAGGAAGGATCTAGACTTGATTCAGGATAGATTCACACTCATTGTAATATGCCTCATTAGATAGGCATTTTGAATGGGGATTAGACACCACTAGGGTAGCTTGGAGGGGAATCGTGGCGAGCCCCTCTTGTATAAATGTTTGTATTGTATGCCCAGTAGAGGTTGTTGATAGAGGTGACTGAATATCAATGAAAAATCATTGTAAGCCATGATGAGAGTTGAGAGCCGATATTCAGTTGCAGTCCGAACTCCTACACTATAAATTGTCATTCCGTCATTATATAACATAACATATTTCACTATTTGTATTTTCCTGTGTGATGAATGTCATTTGTGTTTATTGGTATGTTTATGTTGTATATGTGTATGTTATATTTCATCTGCATCGATAGATATAGAACCCTCTATATGTGAGTTCAGTGAATTAGTTTCGGGTTCTTTAGGCTAAACACATGGACTGTGTGACAAAGTGTCGAGACTCTGCGAGCCAACACAAGAAGTGCATGTATAAACTCTTTCGATTCAAAGGAGAATGTCCCAGGAGGGAACACTGGAATAATTCACAGACTCAGAAGAGAACCTCAAGGTCATTGAATACCTTGGAGAAAGGTCTGCGTAGGAGGAAGCGTAGAACATAATTACTAAATATTTTGTGGAGTTGTTCCAGGAGAGCATTGAGTAGTTGTGAGTGTGCACAAGACCAACACATTCTGGAGTGTTGGAGGAATTGAGGAAAAACATAGAGTTTCTGAATATTATAAGGGAAGGAAGCTCTGCAAGTGTGCATTGAGCGGGAGGTAGGCATTTCCTTGGAAAACCTGAAGGATTTCAGGAATTCAGAATTAATACCTATGCAAGGATTACACCAAGACAACACTTAGATACATGTTGCAAGAAGCCTCCTGAAGGCTTAATCGAGCACAAGAAGTGCACCTAAGGCCAAGTAAGTTTGTCTCACAACCTTAGAAGAAAGGGCATCGATTTTTCAGGAGGGCACCAGAGCGTCTGTAGAAAGACGTAGAAGGGTCGAGAACCTTCAAGATTCAAGTTTTGAGCAAGTAAATCTTAGAAGGAATTAGTGTTTCCTCACATAGAGTTATTGTAAGGAGTTCAGAGAGGCCGAGAGAATTCAAGGTCTCGAACAATGAGAAAAGTGTTAATTCTGTAAAGGAGGGAGGAATTGTCGAAGTCCCAAAGTCAATTAAATATTCCCATCATCAAGAGAGGACAGGTGGCGAAATATCAGAAGATCCAGGAGTTAGATCTCTGGAGGACTTGCCAAAAGAAAAGGGAAAATTTCTTGAAGTTGTGGAGAGCAGAGTGAATCCAGGTCGTTGGATCTGAAAGGGACACATGGAGGAGACCCACACAATTCAAAGAAGTGGTGCTTTGGAAGAAATCATAGGAGAGAAAAGAGGAAAGCCTTTTGAAGCCTGGATTCCAATGTAGATCACAACCATGGATATAAATAAGTGACGGGTACCATTGATCCTTGCATCATTCGCATTCGTCGATTCAAAGTTTGGGGAAATACGAGTTGGATGTTGTGAAAAGGCCAAAGCTTGAAGTGAAAGTTCCTTTCATGGTTTAAACCTGGGAAAGAGCCCAATCTCATATGATTAAACGATCCTAACACAGATAACTAGTGTCGTTGTCAAATTTCTTCAAAGAGGCTAAGAAGAGGGTCACAGGATTGATAGGACCTGCACTTTGGGGAAAGAGGGACTTGTGAAAATTGTGTTGGGTTCCATCAAGGAACTGAAGAGTTGATCTTACTCAAGTGATTGAATGATCCTAGACTAGGAGGTTGACCATCCCTAGAGGGTCTTCATCAATTAAAGCCTGCATGGGTCATATTACAAACAAAAAGTATGTCACACAAAGACAAATATGAATACTTACCTGTAACTGAATTCATGTCCACTAGCAAACTATTAAGTTATTCAATAACAAACCATAAGAATTGACTATGGATTCCACCCCTAGTATAGACCTTGATACGACTAGTCAGAGGGAGCTCCTGCAAGGGTCTAGTGCCACTCAACATTACCCATTTCCAATGAAAAATTCCAATATACTAACTATTACGCATGCTAGTCCCTTATCCAATAGATGACCATTAATGGAAATCTTAACCATTTACACACACATTATGAGAAGATATTCCATTTTGATTCTCAATAGTCCATTGAGATCTATTTCCATTCTAGTGCATGAAAAATGATCTCAAACTATTGGTTTCCTTTTGGAAAAAACTCAGAAGAGAAACACTTCACTCAAAATATCAATGAGAAGCACTAACAATGTTCTAGGTTTGATGTTGTTTTCTTAGTCATTGGATTTATTCTAGAATGATTTTAGCCTCAAAACCATCCCATTTACTCTCGTATTCTCATTGAAAATTCCCCAACCTCCATGTGTTATTTCCAACCATAATTCCATGTGTTTCTCTTTATCATTATAGGAATAACAACTATGAAAACTACAAGATTCATACAAATTATTCCATGAATAAGAAGGTCTAAATTCCTTTTGAGTAATGGATTAGTGATCTATGAACAATGGTGAATAATTAATTTTCACCCAAGGCATACATTCTATGAATGGGGAATACTCCTTTCCCATGAAGAATAGGGAAACATCAAAATGAAAATTCAAGTCAAAGACTGACATGAAAATATATAAATAAGCATGGGAAAAAGTATCTACCCCACAAAGGATAGGTTTTAAGTTAAAGCATCCACACACACCGTTTCCTCTTTATCCCTTGTCAAATAAGAGTCCCCTTGTTAATTCCTCAAGAAATATTTTTTTGTGGATATTACATTATTATTTATCTTATTTTATTCATGTTTTTACATACTTAAGCACGCCATGGAAAACATAACAACCACACCATGTTCCTATCTTGTTACCAAGACTCATATGTATTCACTATTCGAGCCCTGACCTTCAATTCCAAACTAAAAATATTTACAATGTATTTCATATTGTTTACACTTAGGGTCATTATACTTAGACCAATTGGATTCATTCCCATATCATAAGCATCATCATATAAATAATACATGATTTAATGTATTATATTGCAAGGGTTAAACCAATATATAACATTTTTAACCCCTCTTGAATAACACCATCCTTGCTAAAAATTTCTTTCTAGGAATGATACCATGCCTTCAGTCTTGGCCACATACTCAATGGTATTCTACNGAAGGTTATGGGGTGAAGTCCTCGGGTTGGTTTTCTCTGTATATATTATTAGGCCTCACTCAATGTCCATGTTGAGTTATGTTGTCAAAAATGCAACCAAAAAATTATACTCTAAATGAAGGGAAGTACCTCGAGGGTTTCCAAGATGTGTATTCTATTGAAAAAAAAATTAAAAATCTATTTGGGAAATAGTTGATAAAATATGAAACAAGGTTGTGAAAAATAAATAAGAATTTAGCAAGAGAAAGAACTAAATATTGAATATGTCAAAGAGGTTAAAATTACCAACACAGTTGCAATAATCGAGTTGTTGGGATTCGTCCTTTGGAACCTAATATACCATAATACTTAGTTGGGAAAATAGTGCTAAGTCAATAGATGATGCAATAGAGGTTGACACCTGTTTTTGGGATTTCAAGGATAGAATTTAGGTGAATAGAAAAAAATGTTGCTAAATTAGTAAATGGAAGGTATTAAGGCATGTAATCCCTCGCTCTAAGGAGGAAAGGAGATTGAAGGATACATGTAGCTTGGACATGTTGAAAGGGACTAGGTAATAGAGAGTCAATCCCACTGCGATGGAATGAATAACCACACACTATTTAAATCCATCATTGGCCCTGAGATGCAACTATAAAATGTAGAGATGAACACATGGAATTATGTTTCTTAGTTAGTGAGTCATTTGGTGTACTGAGGTAGCTATGTTGAGCTACTGTTGTCATCAATATTTTACTTGGTTGGGTCTATATTAGAGTTTTTTTCTTCTCATAATAATTTTATATTCTACTATGCAGGTTGTTGAGAAAGAAATCTGAATTTTTTTCCTTTACCAAATAATGTATTTGGTTTTGATACAAATAATTGAAATCATGACATCCCTTCAATTCTATTTTATTTTCTAATTTATATGAATGATGTTTATGAATGATTAGATGTAATTTATCATGTTCATGATTGATCTTTCAAGAACCATATATATTATGTCTCATCAAACTATGGTAATCGAATGTGATAGAAATAGAGAACATGTAACGATGTTTCAGTTATTAATTAGAACTACTATCAGATGATTTGAGTAATGCCCTCATTTTTTCTATAATTCTTTGTGTTATAACAATGCCCTTGCAATACCCCTTAGGTAATGATTTCCCTATAATGAAGGGATTCATATGTCACCTCTAGGTTAAAACACCTATGTTGGAAACTTAGCTGAACCTTGGGTTTTCATTTTGAACAATCAATTTTCACATCAATTTTACAAGGATTTGATTGTCGAGGATGAATTTTTTATGCCCTTAAACATTTATGATATTTTATGTAGTTGTGAATGAAATAAAAACATATGTAATAAATTCCTTAAAATGTAGATTTCATATCGTTCTTTTCCAACATATAGATGTGTGTTTCACTTCTAGGTGTCAGGGTCTACTAAATTCATATGTTGTGAGGGTTAGATTGAGACCACCCAACATGGATTAGAAGAAAATAATAACTATTCCCAATTGAAACTCCCTCCATATCTAGGAACACATGTTTGAGAAACACCAAATAATATTTTCAAATGATTGAAATCATTTTACTTTCGTGGTGCAATGTTTGGCATGTAGTGGGAATCTAATGTTGGTGTAATTGATTCATAAAATTTTCTCATATTAGAAATCAAATTTATGAGTTTAGTTGATGATATAACATACCCATATTCCTCCCTTGGCCATCAAGACACAATTAAAAGTTTTTTTCCTTTACTAACCACCTATTAAGATAAATTTTAACTTTAAAAACATTATCACCTAGAATTTATTTTTAGATAAAACAAACATTTCATATTTTGAATTCATGGAATACCCATTGAATTAATGATGCAGGAGAATCGCTCAACCTCATCGTGTGCCAGTTGTCTAGCATGTTGGTGTACATTCAAAGGATGGGAGAGGCGCCAATACTCTCGTTTTGCCCGAAGAAATTTAAATGTGATTAAGGAAATTTAATGATGTCAGGTTGGAAGAGCCAAGCCCAACTTTTTTCACAAGTCTAAGATGAGGTCGCCTTAAGTGGTTGACGGTAGGAAGGATCTAGACCCGATTTGGGATAGATTCCCACTCATTGTAATCTACTTCATTAGATAGGCATCTTGAATGGTGATTAGACACCACTAGGGTAGCTTGGAGGGAAAGCTCGTCGAACCCCTATTGTATAAATATTTGTATTGTATACCCAGTAGAGGTTGTTGATAGAAGTGGTTGAAGATCGATGAAAAATCATTGTAAGACAACAGGAGAGTTGAGAGTCGAGACTCAATTGCAGTCCAGACTCCTACAATGTAAATTGACATTCTGTCATTAATATAACATAACATATTTCACTGTTTGTACTTTCCTATGTGATGGATGTTATTGATGAATGTCATTTGTGTTTATTGGTATGTTTATGTTGCAGATGTGTATGTTATATTTCATCTGCAGGGATAGAGATAGAACCCTCTATATGTGAGTTCACTAAATTAGTTTTGGGTTCTTTCGATTAAACGTAAGGAGTGTGTGACAGAGTGTCAGGACTCTATGAGCCAACGCAAGGTGTGCATGTCTGAACTATTTCGAGTCAAAGGAGAACGTGCCAGGAGGGAACACTGGAATAATTCATAGAATTAGAAAAGAACCTCAAGGTTCTTGAATAACTTGGAGGAAGGTCTGTGCACGAGGAAGCGTAGAACATAATTACTGAAGATTTTGTGGAGTTCTTTCAGGAGGGATTGAGTAGATGTGAGTGCACACAGGACCAACACATTATGGAGTGTTGGAGGAATTGAGGAAAGACACAAAGTTTTTGAATACTCTGAGGGAAGAGTTCTCTACAAGTGTGCATTGAGCGGGAGTCAGGAGTTTCCTTGGAAAGCTTGAAGGATTTCAGGAATTCAGAAGTAAGACTTGTGCAAGGAGTGCATCAGGCCAACACCTAGATAAGTGTTGTGAGAAGCTGCCTAAAGGCTTAATCGAGCGTAAGAAGTCTACCTAAGGCCAAGTAAGTTCATCTTACAAGGTCAGGAGAAAGGGAATTGAGTTTCCAGAAGGGCACCAGAGGGTCCGTAGAAGGACGCAGAAGGGTCGAGAACCTTCAAGATTCAAGGTTTGAGCAAGTAAATCTCCAAAGGAGTTATTGTTGTCGCATGGAGAGTTCTAGAAAGGAGTGCATAGAGGCCAAGAGAAGTTGAGGTCTTGGACAATGAGAAAAGTGTTAATTCTGCATAGGAGGGAGGACTTGTCAAAGTACCGAAGTCAAGTAAAGTTGCCCATCATCAGGAGAGGACATGTGGCGAAATATCAGAAGATCCAAGAGTTAGAGATCTGGAGGAATTTCCAAGAGAAAAGGGAAAATTTTGCGAAGTCACAGAGAGAGGAGTGAATCTAGGTTATTGGATCTGGAAGGGACACATGGAGGAGACGCATGCAATTAAGAGAAGTTGTTCTCCGAAATAAATCAAAGGAGAGAAAAGAGGAAAGACTCCTGAAGGCCGGAGTCAGAAGTAGATCACAGTCATGGATCTAAAGAAGTGACGAGGATCGTTGATCCTCGTATCATTCGTGTTCACCAATTCAGAGTTCAGGGAAATAGGAGTTGTTTTTTGTGAAAAGGTTGAAGCCGGAAGCCGAAGATCCTTTCAGGGTTTATCCCTGGGACACATCCCAAGGTCATATGATCAAAGGGGCCTAGCATGGAGAACTAGTGTCATCGTCAAATTTATTCAAAGAGGCCAAGAAGAGGGCCACAAGGTTGATAGAACCTACACTTTGGGGAAAGAGGGACCTCTGAAAATTGTGTTGGGTTCTAGCAAGGAACTGAAGAGTTGATCCGACTCAAGTGATTGAATGATCCTAAACTGGGAGGTTGAGTAGCCCCGAAGGGTCTGCATCAAATGGTATTAGATCTTAAAAGAATTGATTTATGTAGTAAAAGGAGACAAAGAAGTAGGATGATATCATCAATATGGTATCAAAGCCAACACGTAATTGATTTCTGTAGACAAGAGAGACCAAGTGTTATGCTCTGTGGAGACTGTTGCAAGGTTTGCAGCAGATGGTAGATAGTCAGGTGGGTTGTAGGTGAAAAGAGATGGTTGTTGAAGGCTAGAAGCGCGGTCGAAGGGAGGACTACCCGCATAAGAGAATAATGGAAATCGACAAGGAGCTCAATGAAATCTGAGAAGAGGTGGAGAAGCTAGCATTGAAGATGCAACAAGAGGAAAAGGTATGCTAGAGATACGAGTGGCCTTTGAAGAGGAAAGTCGAGTGGCCTATTCGGAGGTTGTTGGCCAGAAGGAAACAACAGGTGTTAAAAAGGTGGTTGAGGCATGTTGAGAACCTTAATTATGAGGGAAGTAGATATGGAATAGGTCTCGTAGATTTCTAGGTGGGCAATGAGAACAGATCGGTTGATATCATAAACTTCCAGGTGGGCAGAGGAGACATCCCAATTTTCCAGGGGGGCAAGGGAGAAGAAATGAGCTCAGATGATATTTCATGTCAACAAGGGGTGTTGACATATGGAAAGGAGGTGGAAGAAAGGCCTCATCCATATGAATATTCATGTGGAGATGCAAGCCACATGAATGAAGACTATGAAAAGTTAAATAATTCCACCGCCGAGGAGAAATATCAGGGGAGCATTCTGATCATTGGAGGAATCGATATATTCCTTCCAAGCAACCAAGGAGAGGCTAGAATGTATGTTGCGGATAGAGTAGTGGAATAAAAAAAAGTTGAGACTATCAAGGAGGACAAGGAGTAGAAACTGAAGTTTGCCCCAATGACAAAGGAGGAGCATCCAGTTGAGTCTCTCACTCAATGGGAGATGGAGTTGAATATGCTAGAGGATTTGTTGGATAGTCCAGAACCAAAAGGTGGCTGCTAGGAGATATCCATGCCAGAGGATATGTGCCATCATGAGGAGAAAATGGAGGAGATTGGAGTCAAAACAATACAAGAGGAACTGACTGGTGTTAGTCTGTTAGAGGAGATAGCTAAGTAGCAACTCAATAGGGAGCCTACAGAGTTGGATTCTACAACAGAGTGGCTAGTCAGTTTCACAAGAGATGAAGGTAGAATGGGGGACCAGGTTGGTATTCTCATCGACCGACATGAGGGTTTGCAGCTGAGTAGACTGCATAAGAAAATCCAGCCATAAGAGCAGTTGAAAGAAGTCATAGAGGAGATAAGGAGGTTGATGGTGAAGTCATCAGAAGAAGTTGTCAATAGAGGGAAGATGAAAAGAAGAGAACCTATACAAGTAGAAGGGAAACAAAAATAGAAGAAGCAGTAAAGCAAAGGAGTAGGAGGACAACTCTGGGGGAAAGTTTGGGATCCAGGTGGATTTCAACAGAATTGGGAAGCTCATGAGCAGGAGATCAAGAATTTTTCGAAGCAGTGGAGTATGATGCAGGACCATCTCTACACCTCAGCACATGACATCTTTCTATCACGTTGGTGTGCATTCAAAGGATGGGAGCAGCACCAACAATCTCATTTTTCCCACATAAATTTAAATGTGATTAAGGCAATTGAATGTTGTCAGGTTGTAAGAGCCAAGTCGTGCTTTCGTACAAGTTCTAGATGAGGTCACTCTATGTGGTTTATGGTGGGAAGGATCTAGACTTGATTCAGGATAGATTCACACTCATTGTAATATGCCTCATTAGATAGGCATTTTGAATGGGGATTAGACACCACTAGGGTAGCTTGGAGGGGAATCGTGGCGAGCCCCTCTTGTATAAATGTTTGTATTGTATGCCCAGTAGAGGTTGTTGATAGAGGTGACTGAATATCAATGAAAAATCATTGTAAGCCATGATGAGAGTTGAGAGCCGATATTCAGTTGCAGTCCGAACTCCTACACTATAAATTGTCATTCCGTCATTATATAACATAACATATTTCACTATTTGTATTTTCCTGTGTGATGAATGTCATTTGTGTTTATTGGTATGTTTATGTTGTATATGTGTATGTTATATTTCATCTGCATCGATAGATATAGAACCCTCTATATGTGAGTTCAGTGAATTAGTTTCGGGTTCTTTAGGCTAAACACATGGACTGTGTGACAAAGTGTCGAGACTCTGCGAGCCAACACAAGAAGTGCATGTATAAACTCTTTCGATTCAAAGGAGAATGTCCCAGGAGGGAACACTGGAATAATTCACAGACTCAGAAGAGAACCTCAAGGTCATTGAATACCTTGGAGAAAGGTCTGCGTAGGAGGAAGCGTAGAACATAATTACTAAATATTTTGTGGAGTTGTTCCAGGAGAGCATTGAGTAGTTGTGAGTGTGCACAAGACCAACACATTCTGGAGTGTTGGAGGAATTGAGGAAAAACATAGAGTTTCTGAATATTATAAGGGAAGGAAGCTCTGCAAGTGTGCATTGAGCGGGAGGTAGGCATTTCCTTGGAAAACCTGAAGGATTTCAGGAATTCAGAATTAATACCTATGCAAGGATTACACCAAGACAACACTTAGATACATGTTGCAAGAAGCCTCCTGAAGGCTTAATCGAGCACAAGAAGTGCACCTAAGGCCAAGTAAGTTTGTCTCACAACCTTAGAAGAAAGGGCATCGATTTTTCAGGAGGGCACCAGAGCGTCTGTAGAAAGACGTAGAAGGGTCGAGAACCTTCAAGATTCAAGTTTTGAGCAAGTAAATCTTAGAAGGAATTAGTGTTTCCTCACATAGAGTTATTGTAAGGAGTTCAGAGAGGCCGAGAGAATTCAAGGTCTCGAACAATGAGAAAAGTGTTAATTCTGTAAAGGAGGGAGGAATTGTCGAAGTCCCAAAGTCAATTAAATATTCCCATCATCAAGAGAGGACAGGTGGCGAAATATCAGAAGATCCAGGAGTTAGATCTCTGGAGGACTTGCCAAAAGAAAAGGGAAAATTTCTTGAAGTTGTGGAGAGCAGAGTGAATCCAGGTCGTTGGATCTGAAAGGGACACATGGAGGAGACCCACACAATTCAAAGAAGTGGTGCTTTGGAAGAAATCATAGGAGAGAAAAGAGGAAAGCCTTTTGAAGCCTGGATTCCAATGTAGATCACAACCATGGATATAAATAAGTGACGGGTACCATTGATCCTTGCATCATTCGCATTCGTCGATTCAAAGTTTGGGGAAATACGAGTTGGATGTTGTGAAAAGGCCAAAGCTTGAAGTGAAAGTTCCTTTCATGGTTTAAACCTGGGAAAGAGCCCAATCTCATATGATTAAACGATCCTAACACAGATAACTAGTGTCGTTGTCAAATTTCTTCAAAGAGGCTAAGAAGAGGGTCACAGGATTGATAGGACCTGCACTTTGGGGAAAGAGGGACTTGTGAAAATTGTGTTGGGTTCCATCAAGGAACTGAAGAGTTGATCTTACTCAAGTGATTGAATGATCCTAGACTAGGAGGTTGACCATCCCTAGAGGGTCTTCATCAATTAAAGCCTGCATGGGTCATATTACAAACAAAAAGTATGTCACACAAAGACAAATATGAATACTTACCTGTAACTGAATTCATGTCCACTAGCAAACTATTAAGTTATTCAATAACAAACCATAAGAATTGACTATGGATTCCACCCCTAGTATAGACCTTGATACGACTAGTCAGAGGGAGCTCCTGCAAGGGTCTAGTGCCACTCAACATTACCCATTTCCAATGAAAAATTCCAATATACTAACTATTACGCATGCTAGTCCCTTATCCAATAGATGACCATTAATGGAAATCTTAACCATTTACACACACATTATGAGAAGATATTCCATTTTGATTCTCAATAGTCCATTGAGATCTATTTCCATTCTAGTGCATGAAAAATGATCTCAAACTATTGGTTTCCTTTTGGAAAAAACTCAGAAGAGAAACACTTCACTCAAAATATCAATGAGAAGCACTAACAATGTTCTAGGTTTGATGTTGTTTTCTTAGTCATTGGATTTATTCTAGAATGATTTTAGCCTCAAAACCATCCCATTTACTCTCGTATTCTCATTGAAAATTCCCCAACCTCCATGTGTTATTTCCAACCATAATTCCATGTGTTTCTCTTTATCATTATAGGAATAACAACTATGAAAACTACAAGATTCATACAAATTATTCCATGAATAAGAAGGTCTAAATTCCTTTTGAGTAATGGATTAGTGATCTATGAACAATGGTGAATAATTAATTTTCACCCAAGGCATACATTCTATGAATGGGGAATACTCCTTTCCCATGAAGAATAGGGAAACATCAAAATGAAAATTCAAGTCAAAGACTGACATGAAAATATATAA
Organism: Picea glauca; assembly: GCA_000966675.3. Lineage (NCBI taxonomy): Eukaryota > Viridiplantae > Streptophyta > Pinopsida > Pinales > Pinaceae > Picea > Picea glauca. The sequence goes on along the minus strand of JZKD02S1679810.1, from coordinate 54,579 downwards.
ATAAGCATGGGAAAAAGTATCTACCCCACAAAGGATAGGTTTTAAGTTAAAGCATCCACACACACCGTTTCCTCTTTATCCCTTGTCAAATAAGAGTCCCCTTGTTAATTCCTCAAGAAATATTTTTTTGTGGATATTACATTATTATTTATCTTATTTTATTCATGTTTTTACATACTTAAGCACGCCATGGAAAACATAACAACCACACCATGTTCCTATCTTGTTACCAAGACTCATATGTATTCACTATTCGAGCCCTGACCTTCAATTCCAAACTAAAAATATTTACAATGTATTTCATATTGTTTACACTTAGGGTCATTATACTTAGACCAATTGGATTCATTCCCATATCATAAGCATCATCATATAAATAATACATGATTTAATGTATTATATTGCAAGGGTTAAACCAATATATAACATTTTTAACCCCTCTTGAATAACACCATCCTTGCTAAAAATTTCTTTCTAGGAATGATACCATGCCTTCAGTCTTGGCCACATACTCAATGGTATTCTACGTTGAAAAATTTCTTTGTTGACCATCTTGAACAACAATGTTCAATAATTCCTTCACTACTTTGAGATGCTTTTGAGTCCTTAGAATTTCAGCATATACCTATAACAACCATTAGATGAAAGGATGAATATGACAACCATTTCTATTCAAAAATTACTATATTCAAAAATTTTATTTCAAATTCACAAACGAAACACATATATATTCAAAGTATGAGATATAGTATGTGTTATAAGAAGATTTGTCTCAACCTATGCAATCTTGCACAAAGGGAATTTTTCCATTTCCCTATGCAGATTTTCCATCCCTTTTTGCAAATCCCAAAGCTAAAAATACATTTTTTCCCACATGTACGCACCTTGACTACTATACAGCATGCGTATACGCAAGCTACACCACTACAACCTGCGTACATTGGTATTTATGCCCAAAAATGAAAAATGGTGTTAGGTTTCCATGTAGCGACAGGATATCAATGATCCTTGGCCTTCCATATACTCGAAATGTTCTGAATCGTTCCTTCAGTTCCATTTGAAGGCTATAAATGGTCTAATTCTAAGCTATGAAAAAGAGGAGAAATAATTCATCTTTGAGAGCAAGGTTTCTATGGAGAAATTATAAAAATTGTCTCGTAAATGTATATTGTAATTTCATAGTAAATCTTCATGATTCATCATTAAGTCACATATACGATGGTAGAGATTATGTTAGGGTTTTTTTACCTAGAAGGAAACCCTCTTTTGTTAAGGGATTGTATTGTGAATATGTGTGTGTGCATGTGTTTGATTATTGTATTACGAGAGAGGAGACTCTGAGGGAAAGAAGAGGAAGTTACAGTGGGTGTGTTGTAGGTTGTATCCCTTCGTTTTAATGGATAATAAAAAGGAAGGACCTGGAAATTTCTCTGGTGGATGTAGCCCCCAATGGGTGAACCAAGTATATATGTGTCCCTATTGTATTTTTTATCTTCTGTGTTTTATTTCCGAATTTATCTTATTTTATTTCTCTGCGATCCTGTTTTTCTAAAAAAAGAGGAGATGGATTCCCTAGTAAATAACCAAACTTGGGACTTGGTTCAGTTTCCTGCAAGAAAAAGAGAATTACATGATAGATGGGTTTACAGGTTGAAGGAAGATGATTGAGGAAAAAATAGGTACAAGGATAGACTTGTTGTAAATGGATTTGCACAAAAGAAAGGTATATATTTCAATGAAATATTCTCTCTTTTTGTTAAAATGACTTTAATTAGGACTATTTTAAGTCTTGTAGAAGAAAAAGATCTGCATCTTGAACAGTTAGATGTAAAAAAAATAAAATCTCAATGGGGATTTGGAGGAAGAGATTTATATGCAACAGACACAATGATACGGGTAAAAGGAAAGTAGAATTTGGTATGCAGGTTGAATAAGATATTGTATGCCCTAAATCAATATCCAAGGTAGTGGTATTTGAAGTTTGACAGGTTTATGAAAAAACAAGGTTATAGTAGATGTCATTATAATCACTGTATTTATTTTAAGATGATATAATATGGAAGCTATGTTATTTTTTTATTGCATGCAGATGAAACATGTGTTGCAGGGTCTAACATGTAGGATATACATGTGATAAAAAATAAATTATATTTAATTCATTTGTGATGAAGGATTTGGGTGTTGCAAAGAAAATCCTTGGTATGAGAATAAAAAGAGACAAGAAAAATCACAAATTGGCATTGTCTTACGGTGAGTACATAGAGAAGGTGTTGGAGAGGTTTATAATGTAGAATGCAAAACCATGTAGTACACCTTTGTCCAACCATTTTAAATTAACCAAGGAAACATGTCCCAAGACATAAGAGCAGATAGAATACATGTGTAGGGTCCCTTATTCATCAATAGTTGGTAGCTTGATGTATGCTATGGTGTGCATAAGACAAAATATTGTACATGCAATGGGAGTTCTCAGTAGGTATGCGAAAAATCAAGGTAAAGAATATTGGGAGGCAGTAAAGTGGTTTCTCAGGTATTTGAGAGGTATTGTTACTCATGAATTATGTTTTGGAGGTTCATACATTGTTCTACAAGGATATGTTGATTCAGATATGGTAAGTGATAAAGATACCACAAGGAACACCACATGGTATGTTTTTACTATAGGTGGAACAATAGTAAGTTGGATTTCAAAATTGCAAAAGGTTGTTTCACTTTCAACAATGAAAGTAGAGTAAATTGTTTCTATAGAGGCTAGTAAAGAGATGATTTGGTTATAGAGGTTTATGGAGGAATTGAGAAATAAGCAAGAGAATAGTAGTATGTATTTTGATATTTAGAGTTCCATTCATATTGCAAAGAAATCAACCTTATATTCTAATACTAAGAATATAAAACTCATATACCATTTCATACAATCCATTTTGGAAGATGGACAATTGAAGCTGGAAAATATACATACTAACTAGAATATTGCAGAAATGTTAACAAAGGTAGTAACCGAGGATAAATTCAGTTCCTTCTTAGTTTCAGTTAGCCTTCAAGCATTAAGGTGAAGATGTGAAATTTTCTAGTTCAAAGGTGGCTCATAGTCCAACATGTACAACAACAATGGAGTTGTTGTGATCAGTCTTCAAGTGGGAGAATGTTTTTTGTGGATCCTGATTATCTTTCTGATTCAAAGGTCTTGTTTCAGCTGCATTTTGACCCCATTACCTAACATGGGTGTCTGTGGGGAATTTCTTCCCCACTTCTCTCAGTAGGGGGGGGCATGAGAAATTTTGGAGCACCCCCTTGGTGGGGGATTTTTTGGAAGTACAGTGGAAGATAAATTTTGGGAAAAATTACCTTATAAAATATTGTAATTTTGTATTTAGTCTAGACCATTCAATATAATTTCGCAAACATGACAGGAGAAGTTATGTTAGGGGTTTTTTCCCTAGAAGGAAACATGTTTTTATGTATGAGAGAATTGTATTATTATTATTATTATTATTATTATTATTGTGTTTATGTGAGTGAGTGAATATTGTATTCTAAGAGAGGAGACTATGAGAGAAAGAAGATGAGTTACAACAGGTATGATGTAGCTTGTATCCCTTCATTGGTTCGATAATAATAAATTAAGGACCTGGAAATTTATTTGGTTGATGTATCCCACACCGAGTGAACCACACATATCTGTGTCTCTATTACATTGTGCATCTTCTATGTTTTATTTCCTCATTTGTTTTATTTTATTGATTCACCATCATGTTTTTCTAACATGTCTTCCTACGTTTGTGCTCTCCCTCAAATTTTCATCTAGACATTCCTACTATGCTTATGGTTTCTTGATACCAAATTGTGTGCTAGATATTCCTGTATGAGATATTCTTCTATGATGCGAAATCTCTCCTCTACACATGCACTCATACCCTTCGCACGTTTTTCCCTTCCATTTTAGAACTGACTTCCTCTTTTCTACCCGTCTGAAAGTTTCTTGAGTCGTTTCCATGAAACTAGGTTGCAATGTCCCCCTCCAGTTGATGACTCATTATCCTACATGAATCCCATAGGATATAGTCAAAAAATAAAATGGGGAGTCAAAGTATCAAACCCTAAAGAGGTATTAAATAAAATAGATAATTATATTTTAATCAAGTGAGGGTTTGATATGGTCAAGAAGGAAGATCTAGAAGAATTAGAGGAGAAGAATAAATAGAAGTGGATCCTACCTCTTTGGGAATTATGTTTTGATATGTATTGAGTTCTCTTGTGGCCATCGTTTTTATTATGGTTTTGGGCAAAACCTTCTCAGTGCAAGTTTAGTTTTGGTGGTGCAATACCCACCCTAGATAGACAAAGGAGACTTCATTTGGAGTCTTTGTCTTCTGGTATTTTATAAAGATATTGCAATATACTGGAGTAGAGCAGTGAGAGGCTTCGAGATCCTCGATTTCTATGTTGGCATCATTCCAGGTTTCCTTTTGTGTTTTGTAGCAGATTGTGTAGCTTCCTAGTAGCCAATAGTTTATATTCCTAGTCTTTTTTTGCAGTTGTTTTTACACCCACTAGAGATATTTGTATTATTGTTCCCATTCATAAGAGTATTCCCTATTATTGTACTCTATTTATGTGGGCTTTCAATGTGTTTGATAATATTCCTCATTGAGAAAATTATTGTAAGGGTTTAATATCATTTCACATAGGAAGAATTAATAATTTGGGTCAAGGATATTACAGTGGTATCAAAGATGGTGATTTTTCCATCATGTAATTATAAGGAAGAAGGGAGGTGGAGGAAAACCCTCTAAAAAATCAACAGAGAGGAATTTAGAAGAAATCCCATCAGAATCAGAACTAGAAGGAAGCATGAGAAACCAAGGTGAAGACAAAGTCCAAAAATTGTTGGAATATATAGTTGTAGGAAAACTAAAAATGATTTCTAGCCAACAACATACAACACAAATTCTGACACAACTCTTTCAAATCCAAGGAGGCTACAATGGGAATCAGAAATAGGGTTGTCAACAAAGTAGTAGGGCATATAGGGAGAATAAAAACAATCATATTCCAATATAGAGCAACTCACTGAAAGGTAGCAGAAAAATACAAAGGCCATCATTACCACAATTTCTTAAGGAGTAGTAGACATAATTTCTAGAAAAAAAGAACCATGAGAGTGATACCATTAAGGGTTACGAAGAGTACCTAGCCACACCAGAAGTTTTTTGGGAAGAATTTTATTTCCAAGACTATTACGATGCTAAATATAGGAACAAACCAAGGGAATGGAACAAAGCAATGCAATACCAACAAAACTATGATCTTATGTGTAGGGTGGGTAGGTTAACTATTCCCTCTTCCAATGTATCAACTAAGAGTTCATCTAGTGCTTGGGTTCAGAAGATTGACACTTACCTCCAACTCAACCGAATGACTGAGGCAGACGCAATAAATATTTCCACCTCACATTTGTATGGAGGATCATGAATGATCGAATCATGGGTTGGTCACCCTTGGACATGCTAACATTACATCATATGTAGAATTCACCCATAGGGTGATGGACATTTTCGAAAGGAAGGATATTGAAATTCATTTCAAGGAGTTGGCCCAGTTGATATAGGCAGGTACAGCAGAGGCTTTTATCAAATATTTTCATAGGTTTGATGCCAAGGTAACTGATATCTCAGAACAAATGTTAGTGATTTTATTTATAGAGGGGCTAACTAAACCCTTGAAGGGTTGGGTCAAGACTTTTAGGCCACCCACATTATAAGATGACATAAATAAAACTTAGGATATGGTAGGAAAAATTGTCATAATGGCCCAAGTAAAGACCTTCATTCATCAGAAGGGGAAGGAGACAAGGTTTACTGAACAAACATGGACAAACAAAGATAGGTTGGATGAACACACTCAAAGAGATCTTAGAAGAAGAAAACTATGCTTTAGTTTCAAGGATCCATGGGAACCATGTCACCGATGTACGGGAAAGGGAAAGGTCAATTATATTGAAGTATTGTTTAATGAAGAAGATGAAGGTGAGGAGGAGAACCTGCACTGTCCATATGAGGGTCAGAACAGTGGTGAGGCACCACACCTTGAAATTCCATAACATGCACCATTATAATAAGGAGTCAATAAGGTGACCATAGCCACATTTTTAGGAGTCCTAGGGTAATATACCTTTTGAATCAGGGGTATTGTGCAGGGGAAAAGAGTTACAACGTTGATCGATGGAGGAGCCACCCATAATTTCATTGATTAAGCAATGTTTACGAGGAGAAAAATTCCAATAGAGGAATTTGAGGGTTTTGAAGTAGTAGTGAAAGATGGGTACAACATGATGTGTAACTGGAGGATTAGAGGGGTGTATGTGACATTGGGAAACTACACGTTGACTGATGAATTTTATGTGGTGAAACTAGAAGACACCAATGTGGTATTGGGAGTACAATGGCCATATTCCCTTGGAGACTTCAAAATGAATTATCAGGATATGAGCATGGAATTCATGAACACTAGGGTTCAATGGGTTATCCTGAGGGTTATGTCATCAGAAGCACCCAAGGTTGTATCCAAAATATGCATGGAGGCTTTCTTTAGACACAAAGATGTGGCATGCACAACGAAGTGTTTTTTCATAATGAAGAAGCCATCCCAGGATTGTTAGCATTACCCTGCAAACATATAGGAGTTATTGGGTAAGCATGATAAGGTATCTAGGCCACTACCAGTAGAAATACCACTAGAATGTGGATTTGAACATGTCATTGAGTTAGAGGAAGGGGCCAAGCCAGTGATTACTACACCATATAGACACCCAAATAAGTTCAAGGAAAAGATAGAAAAGGTCATATAGGAGCCGTTGGAGATAAAATACATCCGACCTAGCTCTAGTCCATTTGCTTCTTCAGTAGTATTGTTGAAGAAGAAGGATGTCACGTGGAGAATGCGCATTGACTACAAGGCTCTAAACATGGATATTATTAATAACAAATACCCAATACCAATGATTGATGAGATGATAGATGAGATACATGGATTGGTGTATTTTTCGAAGATTGCACCAATTACCTAACAACCATGTATGAACCATATATTCAAAAAATAGTTGATAAGGTTCCTATTGGCGTTCTTTGATGATCTTCTGATCTACAGAGGGAAAATTTGGGGCATGTGGATGGGATTCTCACCATTATGGAGGAAAAGTCATTTTTTTGCAAGGAGGCCAAGTGTGAATTTGGATTGACGAAGATCATGTATCTAGGGAACATAATAGGTTTTGAGGGAGTGAAGGTGCATCAAGAAAATATCCATACAATAGGCAACTATTGCAGATGATTTTTTAAAGGGATTTCACAATGTGGGGAACCGCTGATCGTTCTAACAAAAAAGGGAGAATTTAGGTGGACTGAGGAAGGAAAACTATCATTTTACCGAATGAAGAAGGTAATGAGAACTTTTCTGCTACTAGCACTTCAAAAATTTTCTCAGCCATTTTTTTTGGAGTGTGATGTATCCGAAGAAGGGATATGAGTGATATTGATGCAAAATTGTCATCCCATAGCTTTTGAGAGCAGGAATTTAAGGAAATTAGAAATGATTTACTCCATCTATGATAAGGATATGTTGGGTATTATGCATGCACTAGATAAATTTCGACAGTACCTAGTGGGAGGACGTTTTGCAGTAAGGACGAAACACAACAACTTGAAATACTTTCTGCTGGAAACGTATTTGAGGGAAAGATAATAGAATTCAGTTATTAAGTTACAAGCCAATGAATTTGAAATTGAATATGTTAAAGGATATAAGAATGTAGTTGTTGATTCCCTTTCCAAGAGGCCTTCAGTATTTTCCCTTGTTGAGGTCTCAGCAGATAGCCAGTCTACCTTCTTAGTGGAATATTCAAAAATAAATTCTCCTGTGACTTGATGTAACTTACCAACCAGGATGACATATACAGATTAGTGGATGATATCATCTATTACAAGGAGAGGATCTATCTTATCCTTAAATCCATGCTCAAGGATAATATCTTGAGGGAGGTCCATGACGTCGCTTTAACTGATCACCGAGGGTACTTGAATACTTATAGACAGGTGAGAGAGAGATTCTCATGGAAGGGTATCAAGGGGGATTTACCGTGGTACATGAGGGCGTGCAAGACTTGTTAGCAGAACAAGTAAAAACTTATTTACCCAATAGGTTTACTCCAACCACTACTTATTCCATAGAATAAATGGGAGAGAATTTCCATGGATTTATTACAGGGTTACCAAAAGACCAAGGCAAGGAATGTATTTATGTGGTGGTAGATAGGTTGACCAAATATGGACACTTTTTTGTCATTTCTTCATAATACAACACATCTTAAGTGGAAGATATCTTCTTCAGGGAAGTGTTCATACTCCATGGTATTCCAAGGAACATATTCAGTGACCAGGATAACAGGTTTCTCAGTGCCTTTTGGCAGGAGCTATTCAGGTTATCTGAGACAGAGTTGACACCTAGTACTAGCTATCACCCTGAGAAATATAGACAAACTGAGATTGTGAACAAATGGGTAGAAGGGTACCTAAGGAACTATGTGTGAAGACAATAGTGAGAATGGATAAAATCATTGCATTTCGGGGATAACTGTTACAACACCAATCATCACATGTCCATTGGGATGTGTCCATTCAGAGTGTTTTATGGCTATGATGCCCCATCATTTGTAGATTTGGAATTTTAAGAGAACATGGATCCCAAAACCAAATATTGGTTGTAGGAAATTCAAGACATCTTGAGGATCCTAGAGGAGAATTTGTAGGTTTCTCAGAACCAACATAAAATGTATGCATATAGTCGTCGTGTGGAGCATAGTTTTGAGGTCGGGTACCTAGTCTTTCTTAGGCTACAACCTGATCGACAATCTTCCTGCAAAGAAGTTAAAAACTTCTTCTTACGGACCCTACAGAGTGATCAAGAGAGTTGGAGAGGTGGAATATGAGTTGGAGCTACTAGAGGGAAGCATAATCCACAACAAATTCCATGTTCCATGCCTAAAAAATGCATTAGGCCAACAAGTCACTGCTTCGATAGATCTTCATCCACTAGATGAGGAAGGAAAATGGGTTTTTCCACTTGAAAGGATTGTGGATGTATGGGAACAGAGAATGAGAAGAAAATTTATTCAAGAGTACTTGTTCATATGAAAGGGGTTGCTTGCAGAAGATGTTACATGGGAAGGTGAATAAATTTTACCGCACCCTGATCTAAAATTGCTTGAGAACAAGAAATTTTTGGAAGGGAGGACTGTAATGTCCCCCTCCATTTGATGACTCATTACCCTACATGACTCTCGTATGCTATAGTCAACAAATAAAAAGGGGAGTCAAAGAATCAAACCCTAAAGAGATATTAAATAAAATAAATAACTATATTTTAATCAAGTAAGCATTTGATTTGGTCAAGAAAGAAGATCTAGAAGAATCAGAGAAGACGATTAAATAGAAGGGGATCCTACAACTTTTGGAATTATGATTTGATATATATTGAGTTCTCTTGTGGCTAGCGTTTTCGTTCTGGTTTTGGGCAAAACTCTTCTAGTGCAAGTTTAGTTTCAATGGTGCAATACCCACCATAGCTAGATAAAGGAGAGTTCATTTGGAGTATTTATCTTGTAGTATTTTCTGAATATCTTGAAGTATATTGGAGAAGAGCAATGGGAGGCTTGAAGAGCCTTATTTTCTATGTTTTCATCATACCAGGTTTCCTTGTGTGTTTTGTAGCAGATTGTGTAGCTTCTTAGCAACCAATAGTTTATATTCGTAGTCTTGTTCTACAACTGTTTTTATAGCCACCAGAGACATTTGGGTTGTCATTCCCATTAATAATAAGATTCCATAATATTCTTCTTTATTTATGTGTTCTTTCCATGTGTTGATAATATTCTTCATTAATAAAATTATTGTAAGGGCTTAATATCATTTTCCCAAAGGAAGAATTAATAATTTGGGTCAAGCATATTATATAGTTGGTTCACATTTTTCCATGGACATACTAGTTAAATCCTCTCATGCATTTATGTGGGAGGTTCTTTTCAACTACCCAACCATCGTTCATAAATGTTTTTCTTTAGATTTAAGATAGAGGGAAATACCTGTTATTTCCCCAAAATTAGTTTAACAAGGCAGCTTGGGATCCCTTGACATAATGAACCCCTCTCTCATAAATTATAACCTAATTGAAATTGTGGCCTAGACAACTTCTACCATCACAAATAAAATACTCAACAAAGACTCCTAAACCCTTACTTCAAAATTTATTTATTAAATTAATTTTATTTTTTTACAAAAAATAAATAAATGAGAAAGACCAAAACTCTACAAACATGTTCTTTTACAAAAATGAAAAAAAAAAACATTTTTATAAAAGAAAAACATAATCCAATTTTTTTAAACAATATAAAAAACAAAATTAGTATAAACAGAGTTTGAATTTTTTTTAAACTCTAAAAAAATAAAATTTAAAAAAATAAGAAATATAAGAAAATTAATAAACATAAATTTTTAAATATTTTTTTTGAAAAAAAAACTAAAAAGAAACAAAAGTTCATCCAAAACACAAAAAAAGATTTTTTTTTAAATATGATTTTTCATGATGACGTTTTTTCGCATCACCCCCCTCCTCAAAACCCAACAATATCCCATGCCACCATGAAATTTAATAGTGACATGGGGTGGGGGACTCTCCAAAACCCACAGATTATGTTTTGGGATGTCCATGGTAACATGGGACTCCCCAAAACCCACCCACAAATTGAATCAATTCCTAGGTTCTGGGGATGTCCCCACAAAAACAATACACCCTTAAAAAAAAATTGAACACCTTTTTAAAAAAAATTGCATAACAATAAACTTAAAAAAAAGAGAAAATACCCTTTAAAAAATTCTTATAAAAATATAAAAACACACATAAAACATAACCTTAGAAACAAATTC
>JZKD02S1679810.1:29255-43593 GCA_000966675.3 Picea glauca | reverse complement strand
ACAATACCCCATGCCACCATGAAATTTAATAGTAACATGGGGTGGGGGACTCTCCAAAACCCACAGATTATGTTTTGGGATGTCCATGGTAACATGGGACTCCCCAAAACCCACCCACAAATTGAATCAGTTCCTACGTTCTGGGGATGTCCCCACAAAAACAATACACCCTTAAAAAAAAATTGAACACCTTTTTAAAAAAAATTGAATAACAATAAACTTAAAAAAAAAAAAAATACCCTTAAAAAAAATCTTATAAAAATATAAAAACACACATAAAACATAACCTTAGAAACAAATTCAAAAAGAAAAACAATAATAATCTTATAAAAATATAAAAAAACACATATAAAACATAACCTTAGAAACAAATTCAAAAAGAAAAACAATAATAAAAAAAACATAACCTTAGAAACTAATTCAAAAAGAAAAACAATAATAATCTTATAAAAATATAAAAAAACACATATAAAACATAACCTTAGAAACAAATTCAGAAAGAAAAATAATAATAAAATAAAATAAATGAAAAAAATTGGAAAAAAATATTAAAATATAAATAAAAAATTAAAATTAAATTTTATTTCTTATTTATTTATTTATTTTTTATAAATAAAATAAAATTAATATAATTACGCCAAAAGATGTACACCTATTGACAATGGGCAGATTTAATAGGGATTTAGTGCATAATAAGTTTTCTATGGACAAGATTAAATATGGTTGGAATATTCTTAGTAGTGACACAAAATAAATGGCTATGATTTCAATCATTAACTTCCTAGTTATGCCGAAAGGCGTACACCTATTGACAATGGGAAGATTTAATAGGGGTTTAGTGCTTAATAAGTTTTCTATGGACAAGATTAAATATGGATGGAATATTCTTAGTGGTCACACAAAATAAATGGCTGTTATTTCAATCATTAACTTCCTAGCTATTATAAAGACATATGTTTATGTGTTTACTTTTTTACATTTATGATGCAGGAGCATCACTGACTCACTAAGCGAGCCAGCGCATGGAGCAAGGAAAAGACAGCTGTACAAGCCACCAAAGCTTCTTTTTGAATTCTATCTGATAATTGGTGCGCCAAACATTAATGAGCTGATGTAATGAAGCGCACTCGTATTGTATTATAGATAGGAAGGCAATTAATAGTTTTAATGCTGTTAGATAGAAATTTATTGTAGATTTGATAGCTTCAGATCTCAAGAGGGAAAGCGGAATATAGGCACCCTCCTTTGTACATTATATTATCATCAAACATTGAGAGCATTAAGATTTATTGAGAACATGAGCAAGTGAAGAACAGAGCAAAGAACTTGTGGAGAGCCCTCATGTACAAATTGGATTAATAAGAAGAGCTTTGATTCAATTTCATGACTGGTGTTGTTTTCTCTGTGTATGTTGCATATATGCTTGTGAATGTTTGTTTCCTTATATGCATCTGCTTTTGAATATGATGTGCATGTGATTTCAGAGGTTTACTGAAGTATGTGAGAGGAGAGTGAGTTTCAATTGTTTCTCTGTTTGAGCCAGGAGATTCCTGCATAGAGTGCAGTCGAATTCATCCGCATAGAGTGCGTTGATGAGGCTCATCAGTTAAACTCTCATTCTCATCTGCCAAGAAGTTGAACTGGGTTGTTTGAGTCATGCAGGAGAAGTGCAGGTCGAACTTGAAGCTTTCAGCCGTTAGCTTGAGCAAAGGAAGGCAGGGATTCCTATGGCTTGGAGCGCCTATAATTCTGATGTGCTCAACACTTCGAGAGCTATTGAAATCAAGCACGAAGAGTTTGCAGGTATTCCCCTGAAGGAGTCAGAGAGAAATTCAGCTCAGGAGAGATAGTTCCGTGGATAACCCAGTGGAGCAGACCCCGGAGGGATTTGAACAGAACTGGAGCTTTGGGGTGAAGAAGATCTACAAAGCGGAGAAATCAACGGCAAGGGTAAGCAGTGGAGGATCGCGAAGTCCTGCTGACCAGTGGATTTGGGAAAGTTGTGTGAGACTTAAATATCAAGCGCAGAAAGGAGCAGGCCATCGCATATCGGCATATCGGGGATTGTGAGGGAAAGAGTTTTAGGCCGGTCGAAATCGTGAGTAGCAATTCCCCTATTTAACGAGAGTCGTCGATCAACGTAGAGACACGTGGCATCTGATCCCACGAGATCAGGATTCGGCGTTCGGCGTTTGGCGAGGGTAGAGTTTCATACACGTCAAAATCGTGATTCGTGACTTCCCGAGTTAATAGGGGCCGTCGATTGCGACAAGGAAAGGTGGCGTGGTCTCAGGGAATCGGCACCTCGGTACTCGGGGTTTTAAAATACAGAGTGTTGACGTCGCGGGTAGTGATTTCCCGAGAGGGAAATCCCCAATATATGAAAGCATTGACTCGTTGACCCATCGGGGTTCGGGGTTTGGAGTTGTATGTGAACCGTGCTCACGAAAACCGCGAATTCCCGAATCGCGATTTCCCGATAAGCGAAAGGGAGGTCACTGAGGAGAACCGTGGGTAGTAAGAACTCCCGAGAGGAGTTGGAAGAGCTTTGACTCTTCAGGCCTGAGAGACAAAGAAGGTCCTGGTGAGAGCAGGGTGGAACCATGAGGGTTGACGCCACTGCACCAAGTGGTATCAGAGTGGGAGTATCTTTGCTTTCTGTAGCAGAGACAAAGAAGACACCATGCCGCCTAGAAGAGAAAGGCAGTCACCGGATCGTGAAGATAGGGATTCCCGAAGAAGGGGTAGGCCAGCCGGAAATCCAGAGATGGAGCGCCAAATATGAGATCTCAGGGCAAGACTCGAAGAGATGGAGACCACCCAAAGGCGCGGAGCTGGCGCTGGAGAGTTTAGTGACTCTGAGGTGGAGGAGGAAGCTGGAAACGATGCAGAAGAGGTCTCAGCAGAGGATGCATCGACCGAAAGGTTGATTAGGGCCATCTCCAGGATGAGCTCAAAGACAAAGATGGACATTCCCATTTATGAGGGGAGTCTAAATGTAGAAGAGTTGCTGGATTGGATCCAAGCACTCGATACCTACTTCGATTACGAAGATATCGAAGAGGACAAGAAGGTAAGGCATGCAGTTACAAAGCTGAAAGGACATGCAGCCTTATGGTGGGATGAGTTGCAAGCCGACAGGCGTTCCAAGGGAAAACAAAAGATCAAAAGCTGGGACAGGATGATTGCTAAGATGAAAGCGAAATTCATCCCGAGAGATTACCAGATCACTTTGTTCAGGCACATGCAGAACTTGAGACAGAAGATGATGACGGTGAAGGAATACAACGAGGAATTTTACAGGCTCAACATTCGAGCAGGTCACCGAGAGAGTGATGACGAGAAGGTGGCGAGATACCTGAATGCACTGAGGTATGATATTCAGGATGAATTGAGCATGGTCACCATCCGAATAGTTGAGGATGTGTACCATATGGCTTTGAAAGCCGAGGAAAAGCTGAGCCACAAGCAAGGACAGCGAGGGCGAGGCAGGAGCCAACCCAGAGTCAAGACAATTTCCCAAGAACGAACTCAGAAGCCTAAGGAGGAATGGAAGAGGCCTCAGGGAAAAGCTGAAAGAGGTGGAACCTCACAGCAAAGGCAGCAATATGCTGAGCTGAGGAGGCAGCATACCGAGCAGGGTGGCAGTTATGCTGACGCCAACGTTATTCCTTGTACCCGAGGTAGAGGAAGAGGCCGCGGAGGAATTATCACATGTTTTACATGTGGGAAAGACGGACACAAAGCCGTTGACTGTCCAGAGAGGAAAATGGATAAAAGTGAAGCTCACCTCACTGAGGGGCAGAGGCGTGATGCTGAGAACGAAGATGCAGACAGCGGAAGATCGCTTGGGATGCATAAGATTCTTTTGACACCTGAAAAAGAGGTGGAAAGCACAGTGCAAAGGAGCAGACTGTTCAGAACGGCTTGCACAACCAAGAACAAGAAATGCAAAGTCATCATTGATAGTGGGAGCACTGATAATCTCGTTTCATCCAAGATGGTGGAAAAGCTGGAGCTAGAGACAACTAAGCACCCGAGTCCATATAAAGTCTCGTGGTTACAGAAAGGACACTGGGTAAGTGTCACTAAACAATGCTTAGTTAAATTTAAAATTGGGAATTATCATGATGAGATTTTGTGTGATGTCATTCCCATGGACGTATGTCACATATTGCTGGGAAGGCCATGGCAGTATGATAGAAATGTTGTTCATGATGGGAGGATGAACACTTACACTTTGGAGAAAGATGGGAGAATCCATAGATTGCTTCCGATAAAGGATAGGGAAGTGAAGCCAGAAGTGAGCAGTACTATACTTCTCATGAGTGGAAAAGAACTTCTCACGGAGATGGAGAAGAATGAAGATCAACAATTCTTTGTTGTCAGGAAGCCGAAAATTGTCCTGACAAGCACAAGAGTGGACGACTTGCCGGACGAGATTCAGGAACTGTTGGGAGAGTTCGCTGATATCATCGTGGACGAACTACCTCGTTCGTTTCCACCAATGCGGAGTGTGAGTCACCATATTGACCTCATACCCGGAGCAATCTTACCGAACAAAGAAGCATACATGTTGACACCTCAGGAGAATGAGGAGGTCAAAAGGCAAGTGCAGGATTTGTTGGATAAAAGACTAGTTAGGGAGAGTCTCATTCCGTGTGCTATTCCAATAGTACTAAGTCCAAAAAAGGATGGAGGCTGGAGGATGTGTACAGACTCCAGGGCGATAAATAAAATCACCATCAGATACAGATTTCCACTGCCGAGAATGGATGACTTGATGGATTGCCTGAGTGGGGAAAATTATTTCTCAAAGATTGATCTCAAGAGTGGATATCATCAGATCCGAATGAGAGAGGGAGATGAATCGAAGACAACATTCAAGACAAACGAGGGTTTGTACGAATGGCTGGTCATTCCGTTTGGCTTGACGAACGTGCCAAGCACATTCATGAGGCTGATGAATGAAGTCCTGCGGGAATTCATTGGCAAATTTGTGGTCGTGTACTTGGATGACATACTGATTTTCAGCAAGACAAAGGCTGAACACTTGAGGCATTTAGCCATTGTGATGAGAAGGCTACAATAGGAGAAGCTGCTGATCAATTTGAAGAAGTGTTCCTTTATGCAGACATAACTCATCTATTTGGGTTTTGTAATCTCGGCTAATGAGTTGAAGATGGATCCTGAGAAAGTTGAAGTAATCAGGAATTGGCCATCGCCGAGGAATGTTTTTGAGGTAAGGAGTTTTCATGGTTTGGCTAGCTTCTACAGGAAATTCATTCGAAATTTCAGTGGAATTAGCGTCGCAATGATGGATACGGTGAAGAAGCGGTATAAAAATTTCCAGTGGACAGCAGAGGCTGAGAGGAGCTTCAATCTATTGAAGCGAAAGATAACAGAGCAACCGGTGTTGGTGTTGCCTGATTTTCAGAAGACCTTCCAGGTGAAGTGTGATGCCAGTGGATATGCAGTTGGAGGGGTCCTGAGTCAATATGATAGACATGTAGCATATTTCAGCGAGAAGCTGGATGATGCAAAGCTGAAATGCTCCACATATGACAAAGAGTTCTATGCCATCATACAGGAATTGAAAAAATGGAGGCATTATTTGATACCCAAGGAGTTCGTATTGTACAACGATAACCATGCATTGCAGTTTGTAAGTCAGCAGGAGAAGCTGAATAAAAAGAATCTGAAGTGGGTGGAATACATGCAGAATTTCACATTTGTCATAAAGCACATTTTGGGAACTGCTAACAAGGTGGCTGATGCCTTGAGCAAAAAATGTTTATTTCTACAGGAATTCAGGGTCAAGACCTTGGGTTTTGAAAACCTGAAAGATATGTATGCAGGTGATGCAGATTTCGGGGAGGTGTACGAAGTAGCTGAGAATCCATTTCTCAGGGATTGAAGTCCATGGCTGGAATATATAATCTAGGAAGGATTGTTGTTCAAAGGCAATCAGCTGTGCATACCGAATTGCTCAATGAGGTAGAATTTGGTGCGGGAAAAACACAGCGGTGGATTAGCAGGTCATTTTGGACATGACAAAACATTCGCCAAGCTGAGAGAATCGTATTATTGGCCAGGGATGCGAGCAGATGTAAAGAGGTTGGTTAACAGGTGCAGGATATGTCAACATGCAAAGGGATGAAAGAAGAACACAGGGTTCTATCAGCCATTTCCCATACGTGAAAGGCCATGGGAAGCCATTAGCATGGATTTTGTTCTGGGATTTCCAAGAACGCAGAGAGGAGTTGATTCCATCTTCATGGTGGTAGACAGGTTCTCGAAGATGGCACATTTCATTCTGTGTCATAAGGCCAGCGATGCGAACCACATCGCAAACTTGTTTTTCAAAGAGATTGTGCGATTGCATGGATTGCCAAGAAGCATAGTCTCGGATCGGGATACCAAGTTCATAGGTGAATTTTGGAGGACGCTATGGAAGAAGCTGGGGACTAATTTGGCTTTTATCTCAGCATACCATCCGCAGACAGATGGACAAACATAGGTGGTGAACAGGAGTCTGGGAGATCTGTTGAGGAGCCTAGTGATGGAGTACCACAACAGTTGGGACTAGATATTGCCACAGGCAGAATTTACGTACAACGATTTTGTGAATCGAAGTACAGGTAAGAGCCCGTTTCAAATTTTTTATGGGACACAACCGAGAGGAGTTTCTGAGCTCAGGGAGTTAGAACAGGCTGAAACTAGTAGTGCGAGGGATGAATAATTCGCGGAGGTGATGCAGGAACTTCACAGTCAGGTGAAGCAGCGACTGCAGAAGGCGAATCAAGAGTATAAGTCCAGAGTCGATCAGAGGAAAAGACAACTTCAGTTTGGAGTTGGGGACATGGTTCTGGCGCACCTGAGGAAGGAAAGGTTCCCAAGGGGAACATACAATAAGCTCAAGATGAAAAAGATCGGGCCATGCAGAGTCCTGAAGAAATTCGGGCAAAATGCATATGAAATTGAGTTGCCAGAGGGCATCGGGATATCTCTGATTTTTAACGTTTTGGATTTATACCCCTACAGGGCCGGAGGAATAGAGGCTGGAACTGAGGAACTAGTGGTCCAGTGGCAAAAACAATTACCAGTTGCACAGAAGCCTCAGATGGAGTGCATACTGGATAAAAGAGTAGGCAGGAAGACCAGGAGAAAGCAATATTTTGAATACCTGTTAAAATGGAAGAATCACCCAGTGGAGGATGCCAGCTAGGAGACAGAGGCAATTATACAAAAGCATGGGCAGACTGTGCAGGAGCTCATGGATAGGAGCCCATGAAATCTTTTGAGCCGAGGAGTATGATGCAGGAGCATCACTCACTCACCAAGCGAGCCAGCATGTGGAGCAAGGAAAAGACAGCTGGACAAGCCAACAAAGCTTCTTTTTGAATTCTATCTGATAATTGGTGCGCCAAACATTAATGAACTGATGTAATGAAGCGCACTCGTATTGTATTATAGATAGGAAGGAAATTAATAGTTTTAATTCTGTTAGATATAAATTTATTGTAGATTTGATAGCTTCATATTTCAAGAGGGAAAACGGAATATAGGCACCCTCCTTTGTACATTATATTATCATCAAACATTGAGATAATTCAGATTTATTGAGAACAGGAGCAAGTGAAGAACAGAGCAGAGAACTTGTGGAGAGCCCTCATGTACAGATTGGATTAATAAGAAGAGCTTTGATTCAATTTCATGACTGGTGTTGTTTTCTCTGTGTATGTTGCCTATATGCTTGTGAATGTTTGTTTCATTATATGCATCTGCTTTTGAATATGATGTGCATGTGATTTCAGAGGTTTACTGAAGTCTGTGAGAGGAGAGTGAGTTTCAATTGTTTCTTTGTTTGAGCCAGGAGATTCCTGCATAGAGTGCAGTCAAATTCATCTGCATAGAGTGCGTTGATGAGGCTCATCAGTTAAATTCTCATTCTCATCTACCCAGAAGTTGAACTGGGTTGTTCGAGTCGTGCAGGAGAAGTGCAGGTCGAACTTGAAGCTTTCAGTCGTTAGCTTGAGAAAAGGAAGGCAGGGATTCCTATGGCTTGGAGCGCCTAGAATTCCGATGTGCTCAACACTTCGAGAGCTATTGAAATCAAGCACGAAGAGTGTGCAGGTATTCCCCTGAAGGAGTCAGAGAGAAATTCAGCTCAGGAGAGATAGTTCCGTGGATAACCCAGTGGAGCAGACCCTTGAGGGATTTGAACAGAACTGGAGCTTTGGGGTAGAGAAGATCTACAAAGCGGAGAAATCAACGGCAAGGGTAAGAAGTGGAAGATCGCGAAGTCTCGCTGACCAATGGAGTTGGGAAAGTTGTGTGAGACTTAAATCTCAGGCGCAGAAAGGAGCAGGCCATCGCATATCGGCATATCAGGGATTGCGAGGGAAAGAGTTTTAGGCCCGTCGAAATCACAAGTAGCGATTCCCCAATTTAACGAGAGTCGTCGATCAACGTAGAGACACGTGGCATCTAATCCCACGAGATCGGGATTCGGTGTTCGACGTTTGGCGAGGGTAGAGTTTCATACACGTCGAAATTGCGATTCGCGACTTCCCGAGTTAATAGGGGCCGTCGATTGCGACAAGGACAGGTGGCGCGGTCTCGGGGAATCGACACCTCGGTACTCGGGGTTTTAAAATACAGAGTGTTGACGTCACGGGTAGCGATTTCCCGAGAGGGAAATCCCCGATATACGAAAGCGTTGACTCATTGACCCATTGGGGTTCGGGGTTTGGAGCTGTATGTGAACCGTGCTGACGAAAACCACGAATTCCTGAATCGCGATTTCCCGATAAGCAAAAGGGAGGTCACCAAGGAGAACTGTGGGTAGTAAGAACTCCCGAGAGGAGTTGGAAGAGCTTTGACTCTTCGAGCCCGAGAGATGAAGAAGGTCCTGGTGAGAGCAGGGTGGAACCGTGAGGGTTGACGCCACTGCACCAATTTACCTAATCATATTTAAAAATTACTTTGATAGATAACTAATTGCCATGTAAGTGATTAACATAAATTAAAATATTAACAACAGATAAATGAAGGGCAACCATTTATTTGTTAATCAATAATAAAATTTAATATATTCTTTTAAGGATTCATTTCATCTTATCAGCCTTTCGGCGTTCACCACGAGCTAATATTTAGCTGATGTGCTAGTAAATAGTTTTTTCAATGATTTATGATTTTTTTTTAGGATACTACTACATAATATCACTTTTCGATTTAAGGGTTTTGACTGGTATTGATTCTCGAGGTTATGATTTTAAACAAGTCAGAATTTTAACCACCCACCCAAAAAACACTGCTATTGATAGCGCAACTTTTTGATTCAGAGGGTTTCTTTTGATTTTTTTACCCAAAAATACAGATTTTTGGATCAGAATTCGCATTTTGAGGTCACCAAAAAAGACTGTTATGGATAGTACAATATTTTGATACAGAGATTGCTTTTGTTTTTTTCACCCAAATATACAGATTTTTTGGATCAGAATTCTCATTTTGAGATCACAAGTTATTACGCCGAAAGGCGTACACCTATTGACAATGGGCACAATTAATCAAGTTTTAATCATAAATTTCAATCTTAAGGTTGGCAATTGAAGATGCTGGCATATTCTTCGTCGTCCTCTCTAATCAATGGATGAGATTTTGATAAATTAACTTCCGCTCATTTATAAAGACGTATGTTTATGTGATTACTTTTTCACATTTACTAAATAAGATTAAAAAATTACTTGATCACCACCAAATTGCCACGTTCAATGATTAAGAAATACCAACAAAAATTATTGTTCATGGGTGGATGCGTATGGCCGCTTGTGGCCGCGTGGATTATGAACTGTGAGTATCTACCTTGCCGTTTCTTCTGTGTGTTTTACAGTGCGTCGTGATTTTTTTACTAGGGCGGGCGCGTGGATGTGAAGTGTTTTGTGTGGGCGTATTACCCAGTTCCTTCATTTTCTTTTCTCCATTCCCCTCTTTCATCCTGTCTTAGATTAACCATTTCTTCCTTCTGACGTTATATGAATGGCTTTTTGAAATTCATGATGCTAAAGAGAAAAGCGTTTCGAAAAAGAATCTTTGTTGTTCAATGATGCCATGCTTACTTAAAATGAGGTTTGATCAGGCTTTAATTCAAAGGTTTTCTATTTATTTCATAGCAAATTCTATTTTCTATTTCATAATAGTAGATTCGACCATACTTCACCATTTTCACTGTGATGGTCATGATGGGAAAAATGATCATATCATAAGAAGAAAAAGCATTGCAGGTGCATAGGTTATTAAGGTTACCTCCCAGTTGCACATGCGTACGTTATTAGGGTTACATTATATTTAATTTTACATTAATTAAATTAAATTTCAATATAATTAAATATAATTTTAGTATAATTAATTTTTATTTAAAATATAACTTTAATATAACTTTAAATTTTAATATAAATTTAAATCTTGTTTTTGATATAATTTTAATATAATTAAATTTTATAAGTTCAAAAAAAATTATTTTTTAAAAAATTAAAAAATTGTAAAAATATTTAGTTTTAAGTTAATTAGATATATTTTTACTTTTTTACATTTACCTAATCATATTTAAAAATTACTTTGATAGCTAATTGATTGCCACATAAGTGATTAACAGAAATTAAAATATTAACACCAAATAAATGAAGCCCAATAGTTTATTTGTTAATAGATAATAAAATTTAATATATTCTTTTAAAGATTCATTTCATCTTCTCAACCTTTCGGCGTTCACCAACAACTATTTTGCTGTTGTGCTAGTTATATTACAAGTGAAACATTATAAAACATTGCTCATTACCTCCATGTTAAGTACTTGTTGGCAGCCAATACGATTTTTTCTATTGCCCTAAAAGCTGCCTACACCTATGTCTCCTGAACTTCAAATTTTCATCGCGTTGTGCAAATAGACGATATTTTCATTTCATACGACACTTGCAAATTAGTTTCGATTTATTTTTCACGACTGAAAGCGTGAATTCTCCTCCATCGTTAGTTGAACTGTCATGAGCTTCTCATTGATATTCTGAAAGGCACTTACCTTTGATTTATTATGTGGCTGAGGAGATTTTTCAAACTGTGACATTCTTGCTTTGATTGCGCAACTTGGCTTTTATTTGATTGATAAGGTATTGAGAATGTGAATTTATGAGTTATACTTGATTTCATAAGAGTTATGGTTGATTTTTTTTTTATCCTTACTATTATAATCTCTTGGCTTATTGATTTTATGAAATCTCTTATCATGTTTTATAAACTTTGGTTACATATTATGTGACAAGAGCATGAGTAACATATGAGACTGATTTCATATGGAATGGCAATAGTTTGAAGTTATACACATGGCGCATTGGTCAAACCTTTGGATTTTGCAATAACGTTGGTTTGAATTATTACAGGCGCATATTTAAACTATGGGTTTGATTTAACATTGAATGATCGGGTTTCAAACTATACATTGGCACATTGATATAACTGTTCACCGTTTAGATCTTGGGATGGCCGAATATTTTGGTTCAGGTTATGATTGATGGAATAGGGGTGGTACCTTGTCATTACTGCTTTGCATGGCGGTGGATAATCCCACCACCCTCGCACGCGTACATTAATTTGGCTCCCCTTTTATTGTTCTCATAGCTGTTAGCCAAAACAATTTTGCTCCTGTATGTTTAATCCGAACCCTACCATGTGCCCGCGCCATGGCTCCAGTCATAAGGGATGAACCCAATGGTTGCCAGACATTGTTGATGTTTGATCGTGCTTACAGTGACCTTGAGGAATTCGGATGGCTCCCGTTCATACGAAAGTTTGATGGCTATAACCCTAGCATGGCTCGGCAATTTGCATTAACCTTTGATGGTTGCCGAGCCAAGGTTGGGGATGTGCAATTGGAAATTGATGAGCAATTTCACAATCTAGCTATCGGTCTGCCTGTTGTCGGATAGAGATGGTCGAAAAATTGTAAAGTGGAAGATGTCTCGTGGACATTGCTCTTCTAGTCATGGAGAGTGAGCTCCTGTGACAAAGGTTTTCCCGCGAATATGCTCAAGAAACAATGGCACGACTTGCTGATGGTAACCAAGCAATTCATCACATGAGAGGGACGGTATGGTTTTGTTTTCCTGTACCACCTTCGGCTACTTATGGTTTTCATGGGCTATGAGATTAATATGCCTTACTACTTGCATAGGAATCTGTTTAAAATGTCCAAATGGTACAAATGGAACCATGCCGATAACAACCTATTTCATTTTGGGTTAATTAAAATGCTTGTGGTTTGTCATTTAGGGTTACGCCGAGACTGTTGGAGTGATTTTCTTAAATGCAATAATTTTGATGATTTAAGCCCAGCACAGGTTGACAAACCTGTGGTGAGCGAGAGAAAGTTAGTACCCCCTGTCCCTTACAGTGCTCTGCTACCCAAAACCCTACCTGATTCGCCTATTGACCTACCCAATTATGTGACCAGAGATGTGGAAATTGTTAAACCTGTGGCTAAAAGGCCTAAGGCCAAACCTAATGTGAATTCTAAAGGCAAGAATAACGCTCGATTAATCTCTCGCATGGAAATAAATAAGCCGAAGATTCCTGTCAACCCTGACCCTATCATGGTGAGTGAAGATTCTGACTCGGAGGTTGAACGTTACCTAGAAAACGAGTATCCCTATTCCGAAGGTCTGTGTGATAAACCCGCATATGATTTTGTGAAGAACTTACCACCTTGTTTGCTAAATGATCCTAATTATCCTAGCATCAAAATGCCTTGTGAAACCCCTGGTGACTCATCGAAACCCCTTCCTGCTCTATCTCAACCAGTTTCTCCACCATGTGATCAGTGTGGCTCATGGTTAGAAATGTATTACCTCGATGTGACAATGTTGCAGTCCAGAATTCATGCTCTGGAGGATCAAGTTTCAAGGCTCTCTAGTCAACAAGATAAGATGCCATCCACTGATAAGAAACAGAGAACAACATGTTCGATTTTGTTTAAGAACGTGGAGTCGGCAACAACATTCGTCAATTCAAGATTGGCGTAGCTCGATCAACCTCACAGGTATGATTATCACTTGTTTATATGATAAACTCATAAACTCTATTTCTAGCGTGGATTTTCTTTGACACATAAGCATGCATTTTTGTATATAATTTTGTTTTGATAAATTAAATTTTGTTATTGTTTTAAATTTCGATTGGATTTGGATTTGATTCGATTGATCATGGAATTAGATTTGATTGTTTTAATTTAGCTTCAATTGAATGCTCTGTGCTTATTGAAGTTGTTAATATATTTTCTAAACACAGGTTGTTTCTGGTATTCCAATTTTGAACACAGTCAGTTGTTCGATTTGAATTGGTTATATTCTATACGATATGGTTGGCATAACTGTTATAATGTTATGTTCCGTGTCTGATTTGACCAATACGAATGTCATTCTGTTAATGCATAACCAAATTGTGACTATTCGATTCGTATCGATTGATCATGTTATCAACTCGGTTCATATTGCAACAAATACATTGTTTAAAGTTGATTTGTTGAACGAAAATGATCATGCCCAGGGTTACGATTTGTTTCTATATTTGACTCAGCCACGATTCGATTCGATTGACTGCCCAGTTTATGGTTACCATTGTTGTACATGGTTACGATCATTATGTGATCCTGTCTGTTGACCGTGTAAACTCTCAACGATTGTGATCTATGACGAAGTTTGATGTTGTCATGCATGTTTCATTTTGACTGTAATGGTAACAACCTTTCCATATTGGCATTTGATCAAAACGATATCAATCTTATACAACAGTAACAAATCGATTATGATTGAGTTCGATTATGATTGTATCGATTATGATTTTTTTTTGGATTACATCGTATCCTATATGATATGATTTACCATTGATTTCGTTTGTTATGAAATAGTCCTGTTATGATTCGACCTGATTTTATGGCAATTGAAAAAACAGAGCATTCTTACCCTGTCCCGATTGCATCTTTTTCGATTTAAACTCATTGGAATCATAATGTTTCGTTTTGGATATTTATTGAAAGAAAATTAAATGGATTTGATTCTTTTGAAAAGATTTCATTTGATTTCTATCTAGTCTTATATGCTATTTTAGACTATCTACAGAATCAGATGATTCTGTCGTTAAGTCTGTAGGATCAATTTTTTATTATTTTGATACTGAAATATCTTTCTAATTTGATGTTTGTGTTCTATTGCAGGTAAATTCGAAATTGCAATTGAGTTTATGAGCAGTTAGGGGATGTTTCCAAGATTTCACTTGCATTTCATTT
>JZKD02S1679803.1:234917-249433 GCA_000966675.3 Picea glauca | reverse complement strand
TGGCATGAAATGAAGCCCCTGAATCTACTACCCAAGACTCAAAAATATTATCTATAGAAAGAATCAAAGCATCTTGTAACACATCACCTGTTACATTTTCTTCCTGATTTCTCTCCTGCTATCCGTCTCTTTGTTTCTTTGGAGCTCTGCAGTCTTTCTTCAGATGTCCTTTCTTCCCACAATTCCAACACTCTATCTTTCCAAGTCTAGATTTGGATATGCCCTTCCTAGAATTCCCACGGTTCCCAAAACCCTTTCCTCTATCCTTTTGTCTTCCCTTGTTTTCCATGTTCAACGCATTTCCTAATGTCTCACATGTGCTTTTCCATCGCATTTCCTCACTAAGGATAACACCAACAACATCATCAAATTTTAATGTATTTGAACCAGAGAAAAAGTTACTTACAGCCATGACCAAGCCATTCCAACTTTCTGGCAATTAGAAAAATATTAGAAGAGCCCTAACCTCATCATCAAAGTCCACTTTTACAGAACTTAGTTGATTAGTAATTGTATTAAAATCATTTAAATGATCTGCAACAGACCCACCTTCCGACATATTCATATTAAATAATCTCTTCATTAGAAATACCTTATTGGACGTCGATGGTTTTTCATACAATTTGTCCAATGTGTCCATCAAACCCTTGGTTGTCTTTTCTTTGGAAATATTGAAAGCCACCGACACTGCCAGGCTTAGCCGTATCGTTCCTAGAGCCTTTCTGTCAAGAATCTCCCATTCCTCGTCCTTCGTAGCCGCTGACTTCTTTGTTATTCCGCCCAATGGTAGGAATAGATCCTTCTGATATAAATAGTCTTCCATCTGCATCTTCCATAACTGGTAGTTTTGGCCGTTAAATTTATCGACCCTAAACTTTCCATCTTCCGGCATTACTCCCACTCAAACTAGGAACCCTCTTTTCCTGTGAGTTACCTTTCACTCTGATACCAGTTGTTAGAAAAACATGACAGTGGAGAAATAAAATAAAACAAATGCAGAAACAAAACACATAAGATACACAATACAATAGAGACACAGATTTACGTGGTTCACCCAGTGTGGGTTACGTCCACCAGAGAAATTGTCAGGTCCTTCCTTTATTATTATCGAGCATATGAAGGGATACAACCTACAAAAAACTAGCTATAACTTCCTCTTCTTTCTCCCACAGTCTCATATCTCAGAATACAATATTCGCCATCGACCATAGCCACAATACATTTTTCCTCATAAAAGAGGGTTGCCTTCTAGGGAAAAAAACCCTAACATAATCTATATCGTAAGATCTGCGACCTTATAATGAACAGTCCAGATTTACAATGAAATTACAATATACATTTGCAAGGCAATTTTTCCTTCGGGGGCTTCGCCCCCGAACCCCAGCTTGCCCTGAGACCCCCCAGCCAGGGGGATAGCCCCCTGGGACCACACAGAGGGGGTACCCCCCCTCTGCACTCCCTCGTGTGGAAGACTGTACATACTTCTGGGGTGTAAATACTTCATGGGGTATAAATATGGCTGAAAGTAAAAGACCTCTGAATCAAGAAGATAATCAGGCTCCACAATCAACAATTATGCTTTTTCTTACTAAAATCATATCGCCAACATACAATACTAAGATAATGAATATGCCATTATTCAATTTCTTAAAGTAGACATTGTTAGTGCTCAAAATGTATTATTAAATTTTGAACGCCTTTATTCAATTTGTGCTAGATTTTCCCATCTCAAAGTCTTCTTTGATAGTATTAACCCCCCAAATCCTCTGTCAAGCCTTGTCCAACCTTCATTGATTTCTTTTTCTCAGGATCCTTTGGTTTTGCACTCTTGACCTGCAATATACAAAACATGAATAATGGTTATATTTGTTAGGCCTAATCTATGTTTTAGGATTTTCAAATAAAAAATACAAAAGGGGTGTGTGCATGTGTTCTAATCCTAAGGATACCTTATTAACTAAACCACTGCTCATATACCAAAGCCACTAGTTAATTCATATGCCAAGTCATGAGTCAAATTCAAGCCAAGCACAAGTGTCGAGCTCTGTATTTTATTCTCTTACCGAAATAGGAATGTATGCTCCAGTGCACATAAGGTTTCTAACCTTTGAAATCTCATGCATATGGGATTTCTAGCATTTGAGAAAATAAATAAAAATAAAACCTATTCATATGGCATACCATGCGCTGAGCCATCAAACTGCTAAATCGATGTAAAGGTGCTCGAAATTGTAGGAGCCTACGCCAACTAAATCAAACAAAGATCCAAGTGCCATGTGCCGAGGTGCCATGACGAGTCTCAATATTGTACAAGTGTAATTTTCCCACAAAGGATTTGCAGACTGCCCCTTTGTTAATTCATATGGCGAACAATAGACAAATCTGGAAGCTTTAAATGGCAATGATAGCATTGCCTCTACAATATTTTCAATTTACTCCTCGTTTGGATCGAAGATGCTATGTTTTATCCTGGCTTTTTTAGGTGAAGAGAATGGTATTGCCTGATAGCACAGCTGATGACACAACTTTCTTTGAATAAACGCTTTCCTGCATTGTTATTGGTTTTATTTTATAATGCCTGTGGATTATTGTTTGTGATAACTCATAGTAAAACTTCCAGCATATTATTGGGCAGCCGATGAGAATTTGTTGATGTGTAACTCATTCCAAATTGAAGTTTGGCAAATTGATTTTAACTAACAATATACAGGAGCAGTTAGAACAAGACAACAAAAGATTGTAAGAAGAGGAAAGCATTGGTTGTAGCTTCTGGTAGGAATGGAGACCGCTTCAAAAGTTCCAAAGACAGAATAGTTGCCATACTGTGCATACAGATCCCTGAATTGAGTTGTCGTTCACAACTTGAATTGAAATCATCATCTCTTGTTACTATGGACAATTTTATTCAAGAGATCATAGAGTCTTGCGATGAAGCAGCTTGGAGTAATTCATCTATTCCGAATGATGTTATCAGTAATGGTAGCAAAAATAAAATGGTAGTGGAGGCATTACAAGTCCTTACGTATGTTATACATGAAAATGGAGAGAGTATGTCTCCTGTAGAGGTTAGGTTTTCTTTGAATTTTCTTCTACGCTGACTGTCATGCCAGAATCTTGAAGTGTTATCCACTTCATGGGCAAACAGTAAAAACAAAAAAAAAAACACAGCCTACAAAAAACTATTTTAGGAGTTAGAATGTGGAAAATGAAATTGAGCTCTAGACATTGGTTTTTGTTGCCCTAGGCAAATTTTTTCTCGAGCTGGGTCTATAGTGTCAAGGGAAAACATGGAAATTAACATTGAGGCCTTGAGAAAAGTGATGGATTTCCTGTCATCCAAGTCCCAGCTAGAAGAAGACAATGATATGTCCAGGTACTATGATGTTGTTCTTCGTTGTCTGTAGTTGGTGTTGTTAGACCCAAAAGGACCTGTTGTAGAGCATGTGATCCAGGTGGATATCGGTGACCACCCACCTTTTCCGACTGGCTCAAAATAGTTTTCTGGCAATTTTGGCAATTTACTATTTTTAGCATTTTTTAACTTCCGGGGCCATTTTGAGGGCCCAAATGAAGGTTTTTCGAGATCGATATTCTCAATGATAGATGAAGGAATTATTGAGCCCCCAAAATGAATCTTCTCGACAATACCTTTTCAACGAGCTATCACACACCTAAAATGAGATTGTATGTAAAAGTTACGACCCCGAGAAGTTGATGTACTCACTTACCAAAACGGGGCCCACATGACTTTTGACGCTTCATCTCCTAGGGTTAGGTTTTTGGATGTCTAGGGTTTTTGGCATTCCTGTTTATTGTAAAAATGCCTTCAAAGCCTAATTGTAACCATCTTCTTGCAAATGTGAGTAGCCGTCACATCTCTTCTCAGAGATAAGCTGCCACCATTCTAGCGAGTCTTTCACTCTATATTTTTGCAGTCTCTGTACATTTACTTCATTAATAGAAATCATGTATTACTATATATCTGTGTTTATGGTTGCATCTCTAATACATTTATATTATCTTATTGAATATCTGTGATATCTCTGTGCATTTCTTTATTATATCTCCACTCGCATTTCGTGCCGAAAATAATCTGGATCAACATGTGTCAGGTTTTATAGCAGCATTTATCTTTGTATGAGATATGCATATAGTACAAGAACTTCACGCAATGAAGACCTGTGATTGAAACACAAAAAAAAAATCGAATGAGAAGCCTTGAAGATTAAGAGGCTTGGAAAACACAATTATGAAGCTTTGAAGAAGTCTGTTAAAACCTGCCTTTTCGGTGGCTATTTCAATTTGCACAGCTGTATTTAGCCACCGAAAGAAGAGCTTTCGGTGGCTTACAGGTTAGAAATTTGGCTCAAAATCCACTGAAAGAACAGACACAGGCAGAATGTTAGTATTCTTTCCCAGGCCGAATTCTTTTGCTGCTAAATCATTTCAGCAGGATTCTAAATGAATGATAAAAATAAAAGGGATAAAGATCACTCTCTCTTTTAAAGTTTTGAAATGGATACAAAGGAGATAAGGTTTGAAAATCTTCTTCTATTTTTGGTCAAGATATGCCCAAGTGTTAGAAAGGGATCTGGAGTAGCCTTGTCATCATTCATGAGAATTATGCAGCTGTCGAAGACTTCAGATTTAGATAATGATTTGATTCTTTTTATACAGGATCTATTCCTGTTGTTTTGTAACTAGTTTGATATTACTATTTTTTGTATTATTCGATCCTCTTTTATAGGATCTGATTTCTTGATGTAAATACTATAAATTCTAGAGTCTTTGAGAAAGAGAGGGTTCGATTTTGAGTTCTGTAATCCACTGTTATTGTGATAAAGACACTTTCTTTAATATATTAAGTCTGCAAGCTTCTTTCACTGTTGTTATCAAACTCTCTTTATCTTTTGCTATGCCTGTGAGTTGAAGTCATTTCTTTGTCTATGTTTAAATGGTCCCATGGTAACTGTCATTTTACCTTTGATTGTTAAGCAAGAATCATAAGCATCCTTTGCTAGTTTGTTGACCCATCATATATATTGCTATGTATGTTCTGGTTAATTGATTGGTTTTCTTATCCATTTGATCTACAAACCTATCTGATAATAGCTCTTGAAGGCCTTGTACTACATGAATATAGATAGACTATCTTGAAGATACAATCTAGTGATTTAGATATTCATCTTGATCCAAACCCACACCCATTATTGAGAAAATAATTACAAAAAGGTTAAGTTACCAGGCATCTCTGAGATACAGCCTAGGAGAGTTTCTTGGAGTGATAACAATTTGGCATCATTTCTGGGGAGAGGATATTGAAGCTCAGCTTCCTTGGGAGATGACAAGATCCATCTTTGATGATAGACAAAGTCTGGACATATTTTCGGTCGTAATCATCTATCTGGCAACTCCATGAAGGACGGATTCAGTGGCGACTCCATTATTCTGAAATATGTTGGCGACCCCACTGGTATGAAATGAATAAGATCTTAGCTAAGAGGTATGCCTTATGTGATTTTTCAAAGATTGTTGGTTTCCCTAATCCAGTACCTAGTAGAGATGAATGGGAAAGAAGCATTCCCAGATTTCGAGGAGAAGACTGGGAAGTTCCAGCTAAACACTTGCTCGATTTTCATGAGTTTATTCATCGACTTGAAATTGTGCATGAGGATGTTCAGATCAAGATATTCGGGTTTTCATTAGAGGGGATTGCTTGTGATTGGTATCGGTCACTCCCTGTTGCCAGTATAAGCTCTTTGGCAGATTTTCATGCTTCCTTTCATTTGTTTTGCAAAGAAATATTTTCAGCTGATCTTCTATATCTCGAATGTTATCATGAATTTCATTTATTGACTAAAGATTCAGATAGACATGAAGAGCATGTTGTTATAGGGGATACCTCTCATCATGACCGAGACATTTATGATCTTCACGATGGTAGCCATAGTATAGATTCTTTTGGCATTGTACCAAATGCATTTACTATCTTAAATTGTCATGAAGATCAGATTGTCCCATTTGAAAACTTGAAAAATGTTAAACAGATTTTTATATTAGCATGTGACAGATTTGAATCTGCAGCAGATACTAAGGGCAACCCTCAGTCTTCTGATTTGCAGAAAAAGAAAGATAATCAGAAGATTGGCATATCAACAGATGTAAGTTTCAAATCTGCAGTAAATACTAAGGACAATCCTCAGCTTTCAGATTTGCAGACAAAGGGGAATTGCAGTGGACATGAAGAGGAAGATGATCAACAAAAAAGTTTAGATCAACAGTTGA
The DNA here is from genome assembly GCA_000966675.3 of Picea glauca. NCBI lineage: Eukaryota > Viridiplantae > Streptophyta > Pinopsida > Pinales > Pinaceae > Picea > Picea glauca. Next base: position 243,148 of record JZKD02S1679803.1, on the reverse strand, counting down.
TCATGCATGTTTCTCTAGCAGAGGTCCAACAGTCCACATTCAACATGGACATCACTGAAAGCCAACATCATAAGTACTTCAATTTTTAATTAGAACAATAGCTTAAGGAGGTATTTCTTTATGATTTTGATGACCCTATTGCAGATTATTTGGAGATTATGAGCAACTTAAATATCAAAATATTTTTGTCAGGAGAAGGACAATTCTGTCATCTTTTCAATTGCATTTATGCTTGTTATGGTTTCTTATATTTTTGGGGTCAAAATCAAGCATGATGTCAGTAAATCAGTTTCTTACATGGCTTCATTAGAAGCACGATTTCACTTGATAAGAGGCAGTACAGTTGATTAGCGTAGGAAATAAGCTCGTTGCCCGAGCATTTCGTTTCTTCCAGTTTGTAGCAGAAATATCAGTCAGCTTATGTGAATAAAGGCAGGTCTTGAGGATGACAGTTTTTCAAGGAATTCTCAGAGATCAGTTGTAAAGGCCAAATGACTCCATAGCCCAATGGACTAGACACAATACAAATTGAGGATGATTGTTGAGCAGGTTGCAGGATGGCTATAGGTAGGTCATAAGTTTGAAGAGATCAATTGTAAGGGCCAGATGACTCCATGCCCAATGGTAAATGTGACTGGAACTATTAGGTTCTTGAAAACCTCACAGGGAGGTCTCCATCCCAGTTGGAGCCAGTTGTTAGCACTCAAAATGTATTATTAAATTTTGAACGCCTTTAATCAATTTGTGCTAGATTTTCCCATCTCAAGTCTTCTTTGATAGTATTAACCCCCCAAATCCTCTATCAAGCCTTGTCCAACCTTCATTGATTTCTTTTTCTCAGCATCTTTTGGTTTTTCACTCTTGACCTGCAATATACAAAACATGAATAATGGTTATATTTGTTAGCCCTAATCTATGTTTTAGGATTTTCAAATAAAAAATACAAAACGGGTGTGTGCACGTGTTCTAATCCTAAGGCTACCTTATTAACTAAACCATTTCTCATATACCAAAGCCACTAGTTAATTCATATGCCAAGTCATGAGTCAAATTCAAGCCAAGCACAAGGGCCGAGCTCTGTATTTTATTCTCTTACCGAAATAGGAATGTATGCTCCAACGCACATAAGGTTTCTAACCTTTAAAATATCATGCATATGGGATTTCTAGCATTTGAGAAAATAAATAAAAATAAAACCTATTCATATGGCATACCATGCGCTGAGCCATCAAACTGCCAAATTGATGTACAGGTGCTCGAAATTATAGGAGCCTATGCCAGCTAAATCAAACAATGATCCAAGTGCCATGTGCCGAGGTGCCACGACGAGTCTCAATACTGTACAACTGTAATTTTCCCAAAAAGGATTTGTTGACCGCCCTTTTGTTAATTCATATGGCGAACAATAGATAGATATGGAAGCTTTAAATGGCAATGATAGCATTGCCTCTACAGGGTTTTCAATTTACTCCTCCTTTGGATCGAAGAGGCTACATTTTATCCTGGCTGTTGTAGGTGAAGAGAATGGTATTGCCTGATATCTCAACTGATGACACAACTTTATTTGAATAAACGCTTTCTTGCATTGTTATTGGTTTTATTTTATAATGCCCGTGAATTAGTGTTTGTGATAATTCATAGTAAAAATTCCAGCATATTATTGGGCAGCCGATGAGAATTTGTTGATGTGTAACTTCATTCCAAATTGAAGTTTGGAAAATTGCATTTAACTAATAATATATAGGAGAAGTTAGAACAAGACAACAAAATATTGTAAGAAGAGGAAAGCATTGGTTGTAGCTTCTGGTAGGGATGGAGACCGCTTCAAAAGTTCCAAAGCCATAATAGCTGCCATACTGTGCATACAGATCCCTTAATTGAGTTGTCGTTCACAACTTGAGTTGAAATCATCATCTCTTGTTACTATGGCCAATTTTCTTCAAGGGAGCATAGAGTCTTGTGATGAAGCAGCTTGGAGTAATTCATCTATTCCAAATGATATTATTAGTAATGCTAGCAGAAATAAAATGGCAGTGGAGGCACTACAAGTCCTTACGCATGTTATACATGAAAATGGAGAGAGTCTATCTCCTGTAGAGGCTACGTTTTCTTTGAATTTTCTTCTACATTGATTGTCATGCCGAAATCTTGAAGTGTTATCCACTTCATGGGCAAACAGTAAAAAAAAAAAGAAAAAACACAGCCTGCAAAAATCTATTTTAGGAGTCAGAATGTGGAAAATGAAATTGAGCTCTAGACATTGGTTTTTGTTGCCCTAGGAAACCTTTTTGCTCGGGCTGGATCTGTAGTGTCAAGGGAAAACATGGAAACTAACATTGAGGCCCTGAGAAAAGTGATGGATTTCCTGTCATCCAAGTCCCAGCTGGAAGAAGACAATGATATGTCCAGGTACTATGTTGTTGTTCTTCGTTGTCTGCAGTTGGTGTTGTCAAACCCAAAAGGACCTGTTGTAGAGCATGTGCCAGGTTTTGTAGCAGCATTCATCTTTGTATGAGATATGCATATAGTACAGGAAGTTCATGCAATGAGGACCTATGATTGAAACACAACAAAGAAATCAAATGAGAAGCCTTGAAGATCAAGAGGCTTGGAAAACACAATTATGAAGCTTTGAAGAAGTCTGTTAAAACTTGCCTTTTCTGTGGCTATTTCAATTTGCACAGCTGTCTTTAGCCACCGAAAGCAGAGCTTTCGGTGACTTATAGGTTAGAAATTTGGCTTTCGGTGGCTTATAGGTTAGAAATTTGGCTCACAAGCCACTGAAAGAACAAACACAGGTAGAATGTCAGTATTCTTTCTCAGGCCGAATGCTTCTGCTGCCAAATCATTTTAGCAGGATTCTAAATGAATGATAAAAATAAAAGGGATAGTGATCACTCTCTCTTTCAAATTTTTGAAGTCGATACAAAGGAGATAAGGGTTTAAAAGATTCTTTTATTTTTGGTCAATATATGCCCAAGTGTTAGAAAGGGATCTGGAGTAGCCTTGTCATCATCTGAGAGAATTATGCAGTTGTCAAAGACTTCAGATTTAGATAATGATTTGATTACTTTTATATAGGATCTATTCTTATTGTTTTGTAACTAGTTTGATATTACTATTTTTAGTATTATTCGATCCTATTTTATAGGATCTGATTTCTTGATGTAAAGACTATAAAGTCTAGAGTCTTTGAGAAAGAGGGGGTTCGATTTTGAGTTCTGTAATCCACTATTATTGTGATAAAGACACTTTCTTTAATATATTAAGCCTACAAGCTTCTTTCATTGTTATTATCAGACTCTCTTTATCTTTTTCTATGCCTATGAGTTGAAGTCATTTCTTTGTCTATGTTTAAATGGTCCCATGGTAACTGTCATCTTACCTTTGATTGTTAAGCAAGAATCATAAGCATCCTTTGCTAGTTTGTTGACCCATCATATATATTGTTATGTATGTTCTGGTTAATTGATTGGTTTTCTTATCCATTTGATCTACAAACCTATATGATAATATCTCTTGAAGGCCTTGTACTGCATGAATATAGCTAGATTGTCTTGAAGATACAATCCAGTGATTTAGATATTAATCTTGATCTAAACCCACACCCATTATTGAGAAAATAATTAAAAAAAGGTTAAGTTACCAGGCATCTCTGAGATACATCCTAGGAGAGTTTCCTAGAGTGATAACAGACACAATGATCACACTCACTCCTTGTATAATTCTGGCTCACCATGAAAGAGTCAAATTTCTTGTACCATTGTCTGAGCGACTGCCTCAGACCATAAAATGATTTCTTGAGCCTGCAAACAAATTTCTTGTTGCAATTCTGAATGAACCCTTCAGGTTGTTCCATGTAGATCTCCTCATCCAAATCTCCATGTAAGAAAGAAGTCTTAACATCTAGTTGCTCCAACTCCAGATCAAGCAATGCAACTAATGCTAATACAATTCGAATTGTAACAGTCTTTACAACTGGTGAAAAAATCTCATGAAATTCAATACCTTATTTATGAGAATATCCTTTCGCAACCAGCCTTGCTTTGTACCTTTCCACCTTATTATCAACACCCTTCTTTAGCTTGTAGACCCACTTGCAACCTACAATTTTTCTGTCTCTTGGAAGTTCTACCAGGTCCCATGTAGCATTCCTCTCTAATGCCTTCATTTCATCCTTCATCACTTCTTTCCATTTATCACTGTTAGATCCCTTCATGGCTTCCTGATAGCATGGAAGTTCATCATCATTAGTACTTAAAGAAATTGATGAAACAAAATCATCATACCTTCTTGGAGGATTTATGACATGTGTAGACCTCCTTAGGGAAGTTTGTGGCTCATCCACAGTCTGTTGACTGCCATCATCAACCATGTCTTCCTATGTTGTAGGAAACTCTTCATGAACATCTTCTGAAACTTGTTCATGTTCACCTTCATTAGTTTCAAACTGAATTTGTTGATACTTTGGTGCTTCTTCCTATTTCATTTGAACATCTACATCTGAATCCTGATTTGATGAGAGATGATTCATCAAATATTACATCTCTGTTAATGGTGATCTTGTGGGAAGTAGGATCCCACAACCTGTACCCCTTAATACCATCACCATATCCAACAAAGATAATCCTTTTTTATTTTGGATCTAATATGAAATGTTGATGTTTCGGAATTAGAGCATAGGCTTCATAACCAAAAACTTTAAGATTAGAATAATTACAAGGGTGACCTGTCCATAACTCTTCAGGAATTTTGCATTCTATTGTTGTTGATGGTGATCGATTCACTAGATAACAAGCTATAGATACAACTTCTTCCCATAGTTCCTACTGCAAGTTGGTGTTGCTTAGCATACTCCTTTCTCTCTCTAGAAGAGTCATGTTCATGCATTCAACAACTTCGTTTTGCTGAGGAGTATAGGTTGTGGTTTTATGCCTATTGATCCCAAATTCCTTGCAATAATTCTCAAACTCCATTGATGTAAATTCACCACCATTATCAGTTCTTAAACATTTAATGGATCTACTAGTGCTCTTTTCCACTAAAGCTCTAAACTGCTTGAAAACTGTAAATACATCAGCCTTACTTTTCAACATATAGACCCAAACATTTCTAGAGAAATCATCTATAAAAGTTACAAAATATGATGATCCTCCATATGAAATAGTAGGGGATGGTATCCAAACATCAGAATGAATATAATCAATGATTCCCTTACTGGTGTGTCTTCCGGTTTTAAATCTCTGCCTATTCTATTTTCCATAATACAGTGCTTGCAGAAATCTAACTTTAAAGACTTTAAACTAGGAAGTAACTTGCGATCAGTTAATACCTTTAATCCTTGTTCGCTCATATGACCCAACTGTTGATGCCACAATCGAACATAATCATTGTCTTTCTTAAATACCATTGTCGCGTGATCTGACTCGGTTCTTCCTTCTAACATAAACAGGTTACCAACCTTCTTTGCTTTCATAACCAGTAGGGTTCCTTTGTAGACCTTCATAACTCCACCTTGAACAATACTCTTGTAACCTCCTATGTCTAAGACTCCCAAAGAGATTAGGTTCTTCCTAAGCTCAGGTACATATCTTACATCAGTTAATATTTTAACAGTTCCATCAAACATCTTAATTTGAATGCTACCAGTTCCCACAACTTTACACAAGATATCATTTCCCATGTAAACAATTCCATCATCTATAGACTAATAAGTAATAAACTAGTTTCTATGAAGACACATGTGGTTTGAAGCACCATAATCTAATAACCATTGTTGGTCATGATGTGAACCAATACTAATTGATAAAACTTCATCAGTCATACTTGAACCTGTTGTTGAACTTGTTTCGGTTGCATTTTCTTCCTTCGTCTCTTTTGGAGGGTCTTATTTGGAGGCTTGCTATCACTTCCAACAATCCTTCTTCAGGTGTCCAGATTTGCCACAAAACCAACACTTAATATTTCTCTTCTTTCCCTTCGACTTTGATCAAGAGAAATCCCTATGACTGTGTCCTTTTTCTTTAGGTATGCCTCTGACCATTATCCACTTAGATGTAGAGGTTTCTAGATTGGATTTCTTCCTTGTTTCCTCAGACCCTAAATCTCCAACAATATCATCAAACTCAATAATTTATGTTGAACTTAAACTAATAGAGGTAAAAAAGTGATCCCATGACACGGGTAAAGAACAAAATAATGTAATTGCCTTATCTTTAGATTCAAATTTCACTCCCATACTAGTAAATTCAACTAAGAGAGTATTAAAATTATTTAAATGATTAGTTATTTTCGTACCTTCCTTCATGTGCAAATTGTACAATTGTCTTTTCAGGAAGATCCTGTTCGTCAAGGATTTCGTCATGTACAGGCTTTCCAGCTTCATCCACAAACCGACTGTTGTCTTCTCCGACACAATATTGAACAGAACATTGTCGGCCAAACACAAGCATATGGAACTTGGTGCTCTCGCATCAATCTCATCCCAGTCATCATCTGTTATGGTCGCGGGTTGCTTTTCTTTTCCCAAAAGCGCCTTCACCATGCCTTGTTTCACAAGATCGTGCATATTAACCTTCGAGATCTCGAAGTTGTTCTTGCCATTGAACTTCTCAATTTCAAACTTAGCACTCTGTGCCTTTGCCATTAGAGGAAACATTCCAAAAAAAACCATTTCTTATAATAACCAAGGCCCTTTAAGAAAAATATGTGGAGGAATAATGGTATAAAATCCAGAGGTTTAATAAAAAAGTTTGATAGAAAACCTTTTACTAACCTCTCCTTTTATTTAAAATAAAAAATAAAAAACACTTTTTTTAAATCCTCCACCTTTTACATATTATATTTCATTCCAAATATAATAAACCTTTTAAAACATCCTTCATGCGACTTGTCTTATTCACGTTTTAAAAAAGGTAATTCAATTTTGAAAAAACCCAAAATGCTTCATACCTTAACCTTTTTCACAAAGAAACAATCATATGAATTTTTCTTAAAGGAGATCGGTGTGCTCCCTTTCCTTATACAGACCAGTGCTGAGATGCATATGCGTACGCTCCCTTTCCTTATACAGGCCAACGCTAAAATGCATATGTCGAATAAACATAAGTCCAGTATTAAAAAAGCACTCCCATTCACTAGAAGTTGCTAGCGTTGATTTGTAAACAATGGTCCCTTCTATTTTTCTCTTGAGTGGCTCCTTCAGCGAACAAAACAACCTCAAATTTCCAGAAAAGTCTTTCCAATCTGCAGTCTCCTCATCAAATTTGACTGGTGCGCTCCCTCCTCACAAAATTTGACTGATGCATGGCCTCCTCACCCCTCTTATACCAATTGTTATAATTGCAAATGTGGAAAACAAAATCACACATAATATAAAAGACACAGAGATTTACGTGGTTCACCCAGAAGTTGGGCTACATCCACCAAGAAGAGATACCAATTGTCTATTTATTCAAATCATGGAGATTACAGTAGCCCACTCCCACTCCTTGTATGCCTCTACAGGAATACATCAAATTATAGCAATGTACATTAGAAATTGATTATTGAATGCACTCATAACTAAATTCTAACTTGGTCTTATTGGTTACAACCAATGCTGGATTATAGGATCTGAAATCCTAATCCTGGGAATTTGTTGTCACAGTTTAACACAGATGAACTATATCACTCTCTGGGTTGCTTTAAATTATTCTCCTTCTCGATTATGCACTTCTCTCGCTTGCCAGAATGGGTATAAGAAGGAATGAGAAATCACTTAGCATGAAGTTCACGAATCCCTCATGATTATTATTGTGATGTGCACACTAGGGTGCAATGGTTGGAAACATGAAATAGTTGGGTCCAATTTGATGCCTCTATGTCTCTGCATATGGGAATATCCTTCTTTAGAGTAGCTTCTATTCAATGTAATAGACAACATGAACAACAAGAGCATATCCTTGTTTGGAGTAGCTTGTATTCAATGTAATAGACAACATGAACAACATGAGCAGGAAAAAATGCAAGCTACTCATTCTCAGGAAATAAATTTTCGATATTCTTATTCAAGACCATGCATCCCACAGGCTAAAGAGGAAATACGTTCTCGGGCCAAGTTTTGGTAACATCTAGAGGATCAAATTCATATTTATCCTCATCTGGGGGATCCATTGTCTGGATAGAAGGTTTCCATTCAAGATAGTTTCCTGCTGCAGTGTAATCATAAATATCCTTGGTTGAATGATTGT
>JZKD02S1679803.1:196777-216195 GCA_000966675.3 Picea glauca | reverse complement strand
AGTTTATGAACAATAAATATTATTTCCTAGCTTGTTTTTCAGAAATGTGTTAAAAAGTGTCATCACAATCTAATCTATTTGACACTAAATGATCCGTTCTCGGAGAAGCTAAGACAAAGTGTCTATATCATGAGAATGGTGAAGGAGCATATTGACCGATGGTGTAAAATCATCTGTCAATATGCTCCAAGCATTTTGATAGCCCACATTGTTTTGTGAAAGGAGCATATTGGTGGAAAAAACATGAACTGCCAACTGCACTGTGTTTTTTATCTATCATTTGAAACACATGTTAATGGAACTATATATTATGGGCCTAGGCTAAAGGGAAAACAAAATGCACCTTTTTCGATCGCTAACTCTGACCAACATGAATCCCTAACTCTACCCACAACATACTTCGGCCGGTGGAGCCTCCACAACCCCAAACGACGTTACCATTAGTTTGTGTTGTCCTGCTGGAAATTGACGTTCGGTGGAACATTTTTTTAGTTTACAGACGTATTTGACAAGTAGGTTCAACAATGGAACGTCAATATTGATAGGTACAAAATATTTTAAGCCGTAGATTTGGTGTTTAATTATTTTAATTACAAGTCATAAATTATAATAGGAGGATGGTTATAGTAGTTGTGGGTTATAGGTGGAAGAGGGTTTTGGTGGTTGGTTTAGAGGTGGAGGAGGGTTATACTTGAAAGTTGATGAGAGTTTAGTAGTTGGTTTACATGTGGAGGAGGGTTATATTTGAAAGTTGATGATCACTTCTTGACACTCTAATTTAACTTATTAAATAGAATCAGATAAATTTATTTTTTTATCTTAATAAAAAATACAAATCTGAATCCTTGAGAATACAACTCTACAGTATTTAATGTCAAGATTAGATGATCTTTTTGTCCTTTATGCAACTTACCATAGTGTTATTTTTTAAATTCAAAGTAATAGCTTGGCTATTATATCTCTCATAATGCCCCCCCCTCCCACCGTCTATATATATAGAGGTGGGAGGAGGGTGGGAGAGGGGGGCATTATGAGAGATATGTTGTTGGAGGGCCTCACTACTCCTTCTTGGGTTTTTATAAGTTTTTCCCGAGAACAAGGGGAGTTTTAGAAATAGCGCCGAAGAAGGGGGTTTGAGAGGGACTAGCCATTTCCTCCCCTCACCTGGCTGATGCTCTAAATCGTTACGTTTAGAAGTGCCTGCTTTTTATAAAAAAGCTATCGATGGGTATTTGTCCGAATCCAAGGAATGACTCGTCTACTCGTTGGAAGGGTTCAATCCCAGGGTAGCCCCCTTGTTTAACGGAAATGGTGTTTGATCTCGCTTCTTACTGTCGTGAGTCCCATCACCTTTCTTTGAATTTCATCGATTAGAAAAAATTAGAGGATTGAGGGTCATAATCACAAAGTTTTTTAATAATTTTTATGCAGCTAAAATGTTTACTAATTTAATTAATATAAAATGTTTATTGAAATTTTTATATTCATATAAATATATTTAATATATTTATATTTTTTTATTGATAGTTTTACATTCATATAAATACATTTATATTTTTATATGGATATCTTTGGAATTTGAATTTTGTAGAAGTTAGGATTATTATTCATTACAATATCTTATTCTCAATTATTCACATACATTTATTGCAAATATTTTATTTGATATATTTTAGGGGAAGGTTTTCCATGTTTATTATTATGAAATTGATAAATTTTAGTAGAGGGTTTTTAAGGTTTACAATTATAAATGTTTTGTTGTTTTTTTAGTATAGAAAATTGTATTTCCAAAATTTAGAAAAGATAAGAAGTTATAATAGTAAAGTTAACATATAATAATAAAAAATTTGGGACAAATTTAAATTTAAATGAAAATTTGTAATGTTAAAATTAACATAAAATTGAATTTTCAAAATTTAGAAAAGATAAAAAAATTTAATAATAAAATTAACATATAATAATAATAAAAGTTTACAAACTTAAATTTAGATGAAAATTTGTAATACTAAAATTAACATATAATTGTACACATAAATTTACATAAAACATGAAGTGACGAGCATGGAAAACAAAAAGCCTTCATCAAATTTCTATTTCTATTTAACAAGTAAAGAAAATTTGAAATTCCAGGCTTGGTCCATGCCAGCAAAGTCATCCACGTGGCATTTCGACTTTTGAGCCAACTAACGTAGGGAGATGCCCTCCCTCCACCATTTTAATTTTTTTCAAACTTTCCCCTCCTGCCCTATTGTTTCAATTTTTTTCAAAATTTGAAACGCAACTAGGATAGCCAGACTTAAAAGGAATCCCCGCTTGCATACATTCATTTTGTCACATGGTCGCACTCACTACAAACAACTCCGCTCCGACCACGTATCACTTAGATTTATGTTCAGTCTGATCATTCATAGAATGAGATGGATGGAAGGAGTATGACCTCTTGTGTTGACTTAACCACAGTGAGGTTTTGATTTTGCGTGGAGATAGATGTGAATCAAGCTATGAGGCATTTGAAGTGGTTTAAAAAACATGGCACATTGTGCATCTGCCAAAAACTGTGTCATGGAAAGTATCTCATGAATAATCCTTCATATCTGCAAAGAGCCATGAATTTAACTGCAAGCACCAACGGAAAAGCTTCAATGAATAGTGAAAATCCGAAGTAGGCACCCGGAAGAACGCCTTCCCATTACATGCATCTATGTTGATGCAAATTCCCATGAATATGAATTCAAATTCGACACCTGTTAATCAGGACCATTGTCAAAGTAGAGGGAACGATGCTAGTTTTGAAATGGGTAGGAGCCTTCAACTGTGTTATTATACTATTGGACATTTTCCTATGAAAGTTAACAACCCAAGAAAAGCACCACATGTAGAGCCTGCAACTTTGAAAGCCAATAATAGTCCACTGGCTATAGTGAAGGCAAAGTGTGGAGGTGAAATTAGTTTTGGGGTCAAAGAATGAGGAGGGAATCCTGTAGGATTGGTGACAGTGAAGATGGAGTATGGAAGTGAAAGCATTTTCGGGGCCAAAGAAGGAAAAGGGAATTTTGTAGGATTGGTTACAGTGAAGAAAGGGTATGTAAGTGAAAGCAGTGCCAGGGAAAAAGAAGGAAAAGTGAATTCTGTAGGACTGGTTATAGTTAAGAAAGAGTATTGAAGTGCAATTAATGCTAGGGCCAAAGAAGGAAAATGGATTATGTAGGACTGGTCACATTGAAGCAAGAGTATGGAAGTGAAATCACTGCAAGGGATAAAGAAGGAAGAGGGAATTTTGTAGGGCTAATAGAGGCTACTATCTTGAACGTGAATGTAACAACAAGCACAAAGAACAGGGGTTGAATGACTGAATTGGCCAATGTAGGAGGCAATGTTGCAAGAGTGAAAGAGTCCACACTAAATAGTAGTGAAATTTTTTCAAGGGTCATAGTAGGGAAAAGTAATGCAGCAGAGGTATTGGAGTCTACAATCTTGAAATTGAAAAACTTATTTAACTTAATAGTACTGAAGAAAGTCGATTATGAGAACTAATGAAAAGCTACTCCATAAGCCAAAATGCAGAGGGGGATTGTACCTAAACTGAATATTTGTAGTATCAATACTCAAGTACCTAATGTCAATCAATTGAGATATGTTCTTGCTATGAGTTTGGGTCGTTTCAAGGACCTGAATGTGCTTGGAACATGTGCCATGCCACAAAATCATGGCAATCTGCTTGCACATATGACAACATATTGGAAAAAACACAAGTGAGATATCAAAGAGACATCAATTGTTTGTTCCACTTAACAGAATGCATCGTCATATGGTGATGACAGGGAACCGGTCGGGAAGGCTCCGATGAAATATGATGCCTTGTGGCACAATCTGATGAATGAATATGAATTATGAAAGGAAGAAGGTGAAGGAACAAGGTGTGTTGAATTAAAGGTAGGGACCATAATGATGGATAGAGGGAAATGGATAAATGAGGTAGAATATTTATAGGTTCAGTCCCAAGTCTTCATGTGGGTGATCATTTTTATTTTTGCATGGAAATATCTGTAATTGGTTTACATGGCCTAAGTGAGGTTGGAATTGATTTCATTACTTCTCAAAACAATAAATGGAATGAGCCTGTGACAATCAATATCATTTCTTCATGTGGTTATGAAGATGATGTGGATGGAGGTGATATGTTGATTTACACTATGCAAGAAGGAAATAGTCTCATATTGGATAAGAAGCAGAGTGTTGATCAGAAGCTCTAGAGAGCTAATATTGCTTTGGAATGAACCATGCACTATAGAGTTGAGATCAGTGTGATTTGTGGTGTCAAAGATAGTAGGAGTCTTGGAAAAAATTATATTTATGATGGCCTCTATAAAATTGAACACTCTTGGTTAGAAAAAGGGCATTCAAGATGTGGAATTTTTAAGAAAAAGCTTCATAGGATACCAGGTCAACTAGATCTTGGTTCATCAATTCTTAAAAAACACCATCTTCTGAAAGGACGAACCCCTATCAAGAGTATGTCTTTTTCATTCAGACATATGCTTAAGGAGTGAGAAATTACCAATCTCTCTTGCTAACAATGTAGACAATGAAAAAGGGCCACCCCATTTGAGTATACCAGTAGACCACTTAGGTACCAGAATTCTCTAGTGTAGTTGCACACTTGTGAAGGGTGTGCATGTGTAGGTGGGTGTGGTCCAATTAATTGCTTGTGTGCTCAGATAAATGGAAAGAAAATGTCATACAATTCTAATGGTATTCTTATAAAGGGGAAACTAATAATCTATGAATGAAATGAGCATTATAGGTGTCCTCTGAGCTGTCAGAATAGAGTAACTCAAAAAGGTTTGAATGTCCATTTAGAGGTATTCAGAACCAATGATAAGAGATGGGGTGTAAGGTATTTGGATCCAATTGAGGCAGGAGCCTTTATTTATGAATATACAAGGTAGTTGGTCCCCATTGCAAAACAAACAACTATTTATCAAAGTGATAGTGAATATGTCCCACGTATAAAAAAAGACAGAATGGGGGAGTGTTTATGACATCTTGTGTGAGAAACAATAGCAAGATGGTTTCAATCCATCTTTCCCACCATTAAACTTTCTAATAGATGCTAACAAATTTGGGAATGTTTCACCCTTCATAAAGCATAGTTCATGTTCTAACATTCTCATGCAGTTTTCTCTACATGATCACCTTGATATTAGATTCCCTCATGTCATGCTCTTTGCAAGGGAGAATATCCCACCTTTAATAGAGTTGACATTTGATTATGGATTTGTTCCCTCTTCATATAGTGAGGAAAGTGGAGAGGGCAGGGAGATAGAAAAGGTGGAGATGATGCCTTAACATAATCAAAGTGCCATGGATTATAAATATGGTGTTAATTGAATACTGAAGGGGTTTTAGGCCTCATTGTTATATAATACATTTTGTATGTTTGTATAGCCTGATTCTTTTAGGCAGTTTTTGGGTGACAAAAGTAGTATTCTTGATCCTTTGACATTGTTTTTGTAGTTGTATAATTATACAACCTGAGAATGTGAAGAGAAACCAAATTATATTTACTATTCTAGTAGATAGAGAGGAGAGTTGTAATCTGGCATTGACAAGTTCTACATATTTTGGATTTTTTTTCAGAGGATATTTTTTGTTTATTATTTCGTGAGAATTTGTTGGATTTGCAGATTTGAGTGGCTAAAATTGTATAATCGGAGTGGCCCAGAGATTTTTCAACGTGTTGAATCCATTTATGCATTCATAAATGCAATTTAAATAACATAAAATTGTTATTTCCTCCAGATTTATGTTACTAAATTCCTAAAAAAAAAAAAGACAAAACCTACACTTAGACAACACCTAAATTAGAAGGAATAGATGGAACTGTTGTCAGGCCATATTACCCATATCAACCTTATGTATCCATTTTAGTTTTTATAAAGCATGGCTTTGCAAGAAACAATTAAGTTTTATTTTTACTTTTTTGGGATGTGTTTATATTTTGCATTTGTACTTCTCATAAATATACAAGATGCTTTTTGATAACAAGGTGGCTAAACCTTGTTAATTGGTCAACTATTTTATAGAGTGAAGTTATATTTAGTTGGAGGGTTCTTTTACTATGCAATGTTTACACATTGCAGTTAAAAGTAAAACATTGCTTTTAATTTGGTAGAAACATTTTTTTTGGTAGAAACAATTAATACTTATAGAAATTTGAATTTTTTTAATGAATTAACAACAGTTAAGTTAACATTGTTTTTAATTTGGAAGACAAAATTTACATTGAAGAGAAAGTTAAAGTTGAAATTTAACCTATCAATATTTTTTTAATGAATTATTTATTAATATTTTTTATTAAGAATTTATTTTTTCATTATATATTATTTAATTGTTCAACCTTTTTTTCAAGGTTTATAGTGAATTTCATTTTATTCTTTTGAACATCAATACTACTCATTCATTCATGTTATGTGTTCATTATTTTTTTCTCCTTTCTTTCAATGCATTATTTTTTTCTTTCTTCTTTTAGGGTGGTATGTCTTTCTTGTCAACTCCACTCTTGTGAAATAGCACATTGGTTGGGGTTAAGTAGATTTAATTATTGAGTTCTTTTTAGTTTAAGAATAATTTTATGGTTTATTATTGGCCATAAAAGATATTTATAATTCATTTTATATCGGTGGTTAGTGTAGTGGTTGATTTTGACTTAGCTAGCTTTGAGCAATGATTAATGTCTTTTTTGTACGTCATTAGTGGATTTCTAATTAGAGCTCATAGTGGTTGGTAGAGTTGGAGTTAAGATTAGGTATTCTAAGTTCACTTATAATATGTCGTAATCACCACTATTGTAATTATTCAACTATATATGATATTCAATTTATTTGAGTACTAGACATGTAACAATGGTGTCTTGTGTCTTGTACATAATTAAGGAGCAACACTACCTTGAGTGTTTGGTAGGCACAAGGTACCTATTTGAGTTGTGAGTTGGTCGTCAACGTGTGTGGGTGTTGAGGATGGGATTTCCTTGTCACAATGAAAAAATATGAAATTTGTATATTCTGAAATTAATCACTTGGGACGATTTTCTCTTATCTTCAACATAGTATTTGACTAAGCTTTGGTGTTGTGTTGTTACTTCTTGGTTTGGATCTAATAAATATTTAATGTGTGTTGTTATGCATGCTCCATTGCTTGGTATAGATATGTACTTGAAGTATGTGTGTGATCAAGCATGGTAAAAGAATTATTCTACTTTTAAGTGTGGATTTCATGAAACAATATCGTGATTGTTGGTGGGGAGTGACTCTAATGCACCTATATTAAGTTTTTTTTTGGATTTCCATATCCTATGACATTATTTTTAAATATTTGCGTGTATATTTAAAATCAATTTTTTTAGGGATGTGGAATTTTCTCAACACATTCATGTTTTAATTCAAGTCAAAGGTTTGACCTCTACAATTTCTCTCTGGATCTATGGAGGCAGCAGCCTTATGCTCAAACGATGGCGTATGGCATTCAATCCGGACTCTGACTACTTTCATCATCGACATCTGTGGGTGTTTCTCCCGGGACTTCCTCTCCACTTCTGGAATGAGGAAGCGTTTAGAGCTATTGGCAACGCCTTGGGGAAGTTTATTTCCCTGGACTCCCCTTCACGCTTGGGCACTTCGAGGATGCTAGGCAGGGTCCTGGTTGAGATGGATCTTTCTGCAGGTCTACCAGAATCTCTGGAGATCGATTGGAGAGGGAAGAAGCTTCTTCAGAAACTGGACTACATTGGAATCCCGTTCAGGTGCAACCGTTGCCGTGAGACCGGACACCTCCGTCGATCATGTCCTGGTAAGTCCGTAAGTGATCCATCAGATGATAGCGTGGACCTGTTTTTAAATCCCCCAGATTATCCTTCTGTTGTCCCTTCCTTAGCCTACTTGGACGTCCCTTCATATCCTTCCACGTTTCCTTCCCCTGACCACCCTGTCTCCTTGAAAAACAAGCTCGCCCTTCTTTGCCCCTCACTTTACATTACTCTCTCTGACCCTGAAATTTTTTTTGTTAATAGCCTTGACTGGCTTGTTACACCCACCCTTTCTAATCCACTCTCCATTGCAGCCGAGTTACTGTTGTCTCCCTGCCCTGCTCCTTCTCTTGACAGTACCCTTCCCTCCTCTATAATATCTACCCCTCCCCCTCCCCAGACCTTAACTCCTCCCCTGTTACCGATTCTCCATGACGTCCCTTACCCCTCTCCTATAGCCTTTGATGAACCTTCAGCTCCTCTTCCTAGATACAACCAACCGGTCGAGGCCGAGGACTCACTCTTGGCAGCGCTAAGTTCGGACCCATCTCAGTTTTTTCTGGATCCGGCCACTCGTTTACCAGTCTTCCGGGGTAATGAGATTATTGTGCCATCCTCTGAAGCGGGAACGTCTTCATCGACCTGTTCTGAACCTCTAAACAAATCCTTTTCTTGGTCGAGGGGTATTGGAGTTGAGCTCTCTACTCTTCAGACAAGGAGCGCAAGGAAAAAGAAAGATGGCTCTGTTTCACTTATTGCTATCCCTGGACCACTTACACAAGAAGGAAAGGCCCTTAGAGCACTGAAGGCCATCGCACATTCCAAGTGATGATAGTGCTCTCTCTGAACATTCAAGGGATCGGGGGCACCCTCAAGGCTGCTTCCTTCTGAAGACTTCTAGATCACACAAATCCTGAGGTCATCTTTCTGCAAGAAACACTATATGTCGATCAATCTACCAGAGCGTTCCTGCACCAGTTTCGCCCTCTTTAGGTATCAGTGGCTTTAAATTCAATCGGAAACTCTGGTGGTATGCTGGTGGCCTAGGATCTGGCACTTTACGATTTAAATCCTTTTTTGACCTGTGGAGGTATCCTGTGTTTAGGCAGCTGCTTTTCCACTGATCAGAAGCTGGCGTTCTTAAATGTCTATGAACCCTGCCTTGATAGATCATGCTTTTGGACGCGCCTCACTGATAGTGGTATTCTCTCTCTCCCTAATCTCATTTTGGGAGGCGATCTTAATCTTACTCTTTCTTCTGATGAACATTGGGGATCGCCCTCCCTGTTTGGATCAGGTATTAATCTTTACAGAGAATTATTTAAAGCTTTTAATCTTATAGATATCGTGCCAGTTAAACTCGCCCCTACTTGGCGAAATGGGAGAAAAGGCTCAGAATCCATTGCCAAACGGCTTGATCGCTTCCTTCTCTCCGACGAACTCTTATCCTCCATAGTCTTTCCTACCTCTCGAGTTGTTCTTCCCTTCTTTTGAGATCATGCACCCATCCTTCTCACCTTGAACCTCCCCTTCAGATTCAATCCTTTCCCCTTCAAATACAATCACCATTGGGCCGACTTCCATGACTTTACTGCCCTGGTTCACTCTGTTTGTTCAGACCAGCGTTTTCTTTCTGAAGTTAATCCACAGCTGAGAATAGTATGGAATCTGAAAGTCCTAAAGTCGCACACTAAAGACTGGCAAAAATGCAAGAAAGAGGCAGAGGACTTCAACTTGAACATGCTGGAGTTTGAGATCACGCATCTCATCACAAAATCTATTTCTTTGGCCCTGCCAACGGATGAGGAGACTTCTTTAAAAGCCTTGGAGGATAATCAAAATGCTATTCTGCAGAAAGACGAAAAGACTTGGAGGCTCCATAGCCGTGCGACCTAGCTCAAGTGGGTAGACTCAAACACGAAATATTTCCATAAAATTGCTAGTCTCAACAAGAATAAGAAGGTAATCTGGTCAATTGAAAAAGAATTCGATGGGACCATCCGTGGACAAGAGGCTCTTAAAAGGGAAGCGACCTCTCACTTTGAAAATTTATTATCTTCGAGTAGTGGACAAAATCTGCCGGCTAAAGTTTCTACAGTCAGCCTTTTTCCAAAATTGGTATCTGATTCTGAAGGCACTGAACTGTATAAGCCTGTTACTCTGCTTGAGATAAAGGATATTTTGTTTTTATTCAGAAAGGAGAGGAGTCCAGGGCCTGATGGTTGGACGACCGATTTCTTCTCCCATTTCTTTGATCTTGTTGGCCCGGACCTTCTTTTGATGGTGGAGGACGCAGGAATTAAAGGTAAAATTTCTTCTAGTTTAAACTCTACTTTTCTGTTCCTTATTCCTAAAGAAGACTCCCCTGTATCCTTCAATGATTTCAGACCGATCTCCCTCTGCAATCTAGTTTACAAGTTAATCTCCAAGGTCATCGCCAATTGGATTAAGCTGATTCTGGAAAGGAGTCTCTCAGCTGAACAGATTGGGTTCTTAAAGGGAAGAAGGATCCAAGACGTCATCGGGGTGGCCCACGAGTGCATTCATAGCATCATACAAAAAAAACAAAAGGCTTTGATCATGAAACTGGACCTCAAGAAGGGTTTTGACAGTATTGACTGGGAATTTCTAAGACTTATCCTCCACTCTGTTGGCTTTGGATTTATGTTCACTATCTGGATTATGTCTTGCATCTCAAGTGCCAACTTTGCAGTTTTGATCAACGGGGAGGCGTCTAGATTTTTCAAGAACGAGAAGGGGCTCCGCCAAGGATGCCCTCTATCGCCCTACCTCTTTATCTTAGTTCTGGAAGGGCTCATCCTTATTCTCCAAAAAATCCTTGCTGAGCACCGCATCTCTGGTATTAAGGTCTCTAATCTCATCTGGATCATCCACCTCATGTTTGTGGATGATATCCTATTAATTTCCAAAGCCGATATCGCAGAATGGAAGGCGATCATGGACATCCTGCAGATTTTCTGTTCTGCTTCTGGATTGTCCATTAACCCTTTGAAGTCGACGGTCCACTTTTGGGGTCTTTCTGAGACCGAACTCTCTCCTCTTAAAGGCGTCATCCCCTCCTCTTTCACTGATTTAACATTTGGATTCAAGTATCTGGGGTACCACCTTAAACCGGGAGCTTCCTCCGCATCTGATTAGTCTTGGCTGGTGTCTACCTATGAAAGGAAGATAGGATTCTGGTGCAACAAATGGTTGTCCCTGGGGGGACGTCTTATCCTGGTCAAGACGGTGTTACAAAGTCTAGCAGGTTTTTGGATGCTTCTGGAACGAGTCCCTGCCAAAATCATTACGCTGCTCCGCATACTCTCCTTCAACTTCCTGTGGAATGATCTTGCAGGAAATCGACGTTTCCACCTTAGCAGCTGGTAGATACTCTCTAGGCCAAAAAGGGCAGGGGGATGGGGAATCAAGAATATCTCTATTTTCAACACGGCGTTACTGGCTTGCCCCTTCTGGCGAGTAGTTTCCAGTGACAACATTTGGCAACAGGTTATCAAAGACAAATATTTAGGTGCCAGACCCCTCACCTCTTAGCTCCGTAAGCCTCAGTTATTTCAGCGATGGGCATCCCCCTTCTGGAAAGGGCTGGTCTCCTCCTCTCAAGTTATTCTACATTGGCTTCGTTGGCATCCTGGAGCGGGCGATGAAATAAAAATTGGCAGGGAAAAAATAATTGACCTTGATGAAATATCTATTCTCTCCTTACAGCTCAGGTCCCATCTTCTTTCCCTGAATATGTCCTCCCTTGCGCAACTGAAGAAGGTAACCGGGGCCTTTCCTCTCCCGGATCATTGGTTACATAGCAGTGAGCTGGCTCTCGGTGGGCCTTTAGCTCTGGAATTTGATTCTTATACGACAACCCTAAGATGCTCGGGCCTCACACTCTCTGACGCTCGAGATGCCCTTTCTTGGACTGGGGGAGACGGATCTGGCAAAGTGGTTGCCAAAAATGTCTATGATGCTCTGTTGTCGGTGAGGAAGATCGTTGCATAGCCATCATGGCTCAGCCGCTTATGGTCCTGGCCGCTCCCACTTAAGCATAAATTATTCTTTTGTCTTTGCGCTAGTGACAAACTCCTTACTTGGGAGATGCTACGCAGAAAAGGTTGGGAGGGTCCGGGACTTTGTGTTCTTTGTCGCAGAGCCTCGGAGGACATCCACCATTTTCTCACTCACTGTATTTTTTCCCAGGCGATTTGGAAACGTATTCAGTATCATTACACCCTTGCCTTCCATTGGACTGGCGCCACCTTTTCGAAGTGTTTCTTCTCCTGGTTCACTGTCCAAGCAGCGCCACCTTCCCTGGCTGTCTTCGTTTGCTGGCAAATTTGGATTGAGCGTAACAGGGTCCTTTTCGAGGACGCCTCTCCCTCCCTTCAGGCGGTCTTTTACAGAACACTGGCCTCATTTCAGTGGAAGAAGACTACCGTCATGACACTTCCTTTAAAAGCGGTGGATACTTTCCTGCCAGAAGGTTACTCGGTGGCATTTTTTGATGGAGTGGATCTGTCCTCAGGCTCTTGTTGTGGTACTGGAGGCACCTTCAAATCCCACCCGCAGCGGATGACAAAGTGGTTTCTAAATTGTGGTAGGGGATCGAACACCAAAGCCGAGCTCTTGGGCTTATGGGCCACTCTTATGATTGCTTCCTGTTGGTCCCTAAATCATCTACATGTTATAGGAGACTCGAAAGTAATCATTGACTGGATCAACCGTAAGAGTAGTCTTCAATCCATCCATGTGGAAGGTTGGAAAAAAAAAACACAATAGTTGGCCCTCTCCTTCTCCAATATCACCTTCCGTCATCTTCCCATATCCTTCAATTCAGAGGCAGATGCACTTTCGAAGCGTGCTCTAAAACAAGTGATCGACAGACTATCAATCTTCCACTGTGACAGAGATCTGGAGAGTCTGATTTCCTCCTACAATCTCTTTGAACTCCAATGACTAATTCGCCTTTCTTTGAGATAAGTTCTGTGAACCCTGTTTGCTGTATTGGTTTCTGCCTGTTCGTGTGGTAACGGTGGCTGTCATCCTTTGATGAGCTGATAGCTCTATCTTTGTTTTGCTGTCTGAGCATGAGATGAGTCGGATGATATTGTTCCGGGATAACTGTTCATGCTATTCGATGTTTATTTGCCTTCCCGCTGTTACCTGGCAGTATTGTAATTACTTGTAAGACCCTGTCTGATCTGCTTATTTGAACGAAGCTGCTTATGGCTCATTTTTCTGCGAATTGTAAATGATTTTATAACACTTATAAAATTGAGATAATTTCTTCTGGGAAAAAAAGTTGTAATCAATAACCCAATGGTTTTCGCTCAAGGATTGTACCTCTTAGTGACTCCAAAATATTCCTTGCTACCACTCAAAATCTTGCTAAGGGAGAGTCCCTAACCTACAAAGGAGATCTTGGGGAAATAGATTGGCAAGCCACCCACTGTCACCTTAGTGGCCTTGCATCTACACTTTAAGGCTAGGGTTTCTAACCTAGGGAGCATTTCCCTAAGGGGATTAAAACTAATTAATGTCTTTGTATTTGTATGGGGAAGCCTTAGGACTTGGTTCGACTTAGGATCTCTATCTTCTCTTAGGGGTAAAACACATTAAGTACGAGATAAGACAATTGAAAATGAGCTTGGAGAAAATACAACACAAACAACAATGCTCACTTTAAATATACTTGGAACTTAAAATGTTTGTATTGCATCCAATTATGAAATATCAATGTATCATAACCATGTACCATTCACCATTTACCATCCAACAAATGAAATGGCAATTTTTTACCAATCAAATTGCAAAAAGTGTGTTCTTGTTTAGACCATTCCAATGATATAATTTTATTAATTGAGTAACTTAATAGGTTTAGTGTTGAGCATAAATTTGTCTCATACCATGAAATATACCACTAGGACAACAAGATAAATGAGAGCATCCAAACCATAGATCACCATCAAAGTTAATGCAATTATGAAGTGTTTTGGACTAGTGGCACAGTAATCAATGAGAAGATTTGATTAATTATAGGTGCATCAAATGTTTATCATAAATAATGTTCATAACCCATGATCATGTCTAAGCACTATATATTGCAAAAGGAGATATTTAAACTATGTGATATGATAGCGAAATACACTAGATGTTACAAGTTTAAAATATTACCATGTTAAACCTTTTCTCAAATTAGTGCCAATCTACAACGCTAAATAATGATAGATTTTGCATCAAGTTCTTGTCACATTTGTTTACAAGTATTATCTTTAAACACTAGAAAAAATTAGCTTTGACTAACATGCACCATCAATGTTACTTGAGACTCAAATTACAAATTTTAGGCAGTGAACCAATGCTTAGACAATCATGAAAAAGAGCAACAATAAGCACTTTTGTAAGGTCATTGGCATGTTTTTGACTTCGATATGTTAGAAAGAGTTATATAAAGTAATAAACTTCTAAAATGTAGCCTAGGGAATAACTATACCACTCTCACTTACACACTATGTATTCTACAGTTTATGAGATTAAACAGACCTTGGAAAAGACCCTAAAGAGATGAAAACGTTCAAAATTTGGAAAGGTAATTGAACTCCCTATGATTTCATTTGGTTACCAGAGATGAAAAGTGTCAATGATGTCTTAAAATGCTTGCAAGTAATGCAATCAATACCATCATAGTATATTCAAATATTTTCAATTCTAAACAACAATAAGCAACCCTTAAACAATAATAAAGAGTGTTAGTGTTTTTCACTTTGAGGTAGGTCATTGGACCCCTTTAGATACTTATTGGATACTTGAGATGTTCTAGAAAACTACTCATCCAAAGAATTTCACGAGAATGTGACAAAGGGTCTAGTTATAATTAATTTGATGCAAATGTTCCAAGAAAAAGAGATACATTAGGGCATCCACAAGAGATTTGGATTCCTTTCTTTTCAAGATGCCTCAACATACAAAGTGCTAGATCAAAAGATAGACAATAAAATTGGATCCAAACCATATTAAATGCTGACTAGAAGAATGTTCTTTGAAAAAGAGTTAGCATGGATTTAATAAAATATATACTAATGAAACTCGAACAATCTAAACCCAAGGATAAATGTGATAAAATATAGATTGCAAATAAGAAAAAGAACAAAAAGGGGAAAATGATTTTGGATTTGTTGAGTGCTTGAAGACTAAGATAGATCGGTGCCTAGAATGGGCTATGGGATCTGTACACTAGATCTAGGTGAGGATTAGGGTTTGAGATGGGACAATGTTGATGGAACTTGGAGGATTGCTTCTCAAGCATTGTCCAGGGTTAGATATTTTTTCTCAAGATTGGATGGGGGGACCAGTCCATGAAGAATCCTCTCCAAGTACTAACAAGGTGATATCAAAGGTTCATGAAGGAAAAAGGGAAAATCCCAAGGATGTCCTACCATAATGCAATGGAACAATTATTCAATTGTCAAAGGGGAAAGGAAAAAACCATACCTCGAGTTACCCTTCCAAGTGGAGCATTTCACCCTTCTTTGGCCTTGTAGTATCTTTTTCCTCCACAAAACTTGAAACATTTATATCCAAAACCTTGAAAAATAGTTGAAGAACAAAGTAACTTTTGAAGAACATTATTGAACCTACAAGTAATGAGATAATGATTTTATCTGGGTTAATAGGGGCTTCAATTTGTGTAATTAGTTTTATACTCAACAATTTTTTGAATAAATAGTTGAAGTTGTTGTGTGTATTGAATTTAAAATATTTGTGTCAATTTGTTGTTTGAAAATGACTAGAGCATCTATGGTTTAAAGTCTTAACAACTTCCTTCCATACTTCAATGTCTCCTTTAGTTAATTGAGGATCCATTTTCACGATATAAGTACAACAAATAAAATGTATTGATTTAATTCGAAAAGCTGAACATGGATTTGGTCAAGCTAAATTGGAAGAGTTGAACATGGATTTATCCATGCTAAATTCAGAGAGTTGAACATGGTTTTGTTTAGGAATGTGCATGAAGATTGTTTAAAAATGCTTGTAGGATGCGAAGATAAACAAGAACTTAATCCACGATGTGATTATTTTTCCTGGGTCATAGTTCCTGGGGTCACAGTTCAAGAGGTCATAGTTCCACTGGTCATAGTTCTTGGCATCACAGTTCCATAGGCCATAGTTCCATAGGTCATTGTTCCTGGGGTCATAGTTCTAGAGGTCATAGTTCCACTAGTCATAGTTTTTGGGGTCATATTTCTAGAGGTCTTTCCACAGGTCATAGCTCCCGAGGTCATAGTTCCATAGGTCATAGTTCTTGGGGTCATTCCACAGGCCATAGTTCTGGAGGTCATAGTTCCATGGGTAATAGTTCCTGGGGTCATAGTTCCAGAGATCATAGTTCCACAGGTCATAGTTCCTTGGGTCACAGTTCCATAGTTCATAGTTCTAGAGGTCATAGTTACTAGGGTCACAGTTCTAGAGGTCATTCCATAGGTCATAGTTCCATAGGTCAAAGTTCTAGGGGGCATAGTTTTAGAGGTGATAGTTCCATAGTTCAAAGTTCCAAAGGGTGTAGTTCCAAAGGTCATAATTCCATGGGTCATAGTTCATGGGGTGATAGTTATAGAGGTCATAGTTGCATAGGTCATAGTTCGAAAGGTCCTAGTTCCATGGGTCATAGTTCCTTGGGTCACAATTCCATAGGTCATAGTTCCACAAGTCATAGTCCTTGAGGTCATAGTTCTAGAGGTCATAGATCCATAGGTCATAGTTCTTGGGGTCATTCCATAGGTCATATTTCCAAAGGTCATAATTACACAAGTCATAGTTCCTGGGGTCACAGTTCCACAAGTCATAGTTCCCGAGGTCATAATTTTATAGGTCATAGTTCATGAGGTCATTTCATAGGTCATAGTTCTCTGGGTCATAATTCTTGAGGTCATAGTTCCACTGGTCATAGTTCATGGGGTCACAGTTCTATGGGTCAAAGTTCCATGGGTCATATTTCTCGGGGTCACAGTTCCAGAGGTCATAATTCCATAGGTCATAGTTCCTCGGGTCACAGTTCTAGAGGTCATAGTTCCAAAGTTCAAATTTACAAAGGGCATAGTTCCAGAGGCCATAGTTCCTGGGGTCATAGTTCTAGAGGTCATAGTTGCATAGGTCATAGTTCCAGAAGTCCCATTTCCATGGTGTTGTGTTTGTTTCATCACTTGGGTGAGAAAAACAAGGGCACTTTCAAGTCTAGTTGGGCCTGCTAGAAAAGACAAAGGTTAGTGCATGAGTTAAACAATCCAAGAACATGAAATAAACAAGTAAATAAACTAAAAACAACTAAGGAAACAAAACTAGAATGCATTAGAAACTTTGAACCAAAATCAATCAACCAAATGACCAAGATTATGCCACCAATGGACAACTATATTAGTTGGAAAAACACCATAGAGAAAGGAGGACTTATGGATCCCCTCTTCCTCCTTGGGAGGGATATTGAGTTCCCTAATGGAGATCTCTTCTTACAATGATAAACTAGAAAGAAAATGGTGAAGAAATCCAAGCCTATTCCCTCAAGAGGTGAGTGGAATGGCCTATTGGAATGTTTCTAGAATGCTCCAAGGAGAAAAGGGTATTATCAAGGGAGGATTGAGGTAGCATAACAATACTATAGATATCTTAAATTCTTAGTGCACCCATGGCATCCATTTATAGCATGTCTTCAAGGAATTATTCAATTGGTTCTTGGTGTGAACAAGGGGCCCTTTAAAGCACCCTTTGGTCCTTGACTAGCCCCCCATTCAGATTCAGCTCAGATCTAAGTGTCAAATCAAGTTGGGAGCTGGTCCATAAGTGGTTGAGGGGCCGACAAGAACGCATCATTCACAAGAGTGCATGAATTTTTTTGTACATAGTCACACATATGGTGCATTGTGCGCTCTACGCACTTCTTTGGCCTGCGCACTATGCATGCGCTTCCTTTAGTGAGTTAGTGCATGTCAATTTTTGTCGAGTTGTATAGTTTTTGCCTCTTGGAAATGCATTTTTGGTGTTGTAGGTGAACTAATGTTTGTTTGGAAGTGTTGTATATATGTAACTATTTTCATGCAATGTTGCAGATGAAATTTCAATGATAACAGATTCCCCCTGATGTGTCAGGTTAGGAGCATACATACAGATGAAATACATCAATGTTTTTTCTGCTGAGAGTACCATTGTAAGGAAGAGTTCTGATAGGAGTTGCAAGAGCAATTTTTTGGAGGGAGAGGGAAATTGTGGGACCCAAATCTTTCTCTAGGGAAAGAAAATATTTTTTTTATAAAAACGAGGCGGGCATGCCCCATGCTCGTGTCATGTAACTCAAAATGTAAGATAGTAATTGAAGTTGTATGTTGATGTAGATAACTGCAACGCCCTCCAGGGTGGTTTGATAATGAATGATGACAATTTTGATGGTGAACATACTCTAAAAAGAGGCAAGGATGCTTGTAAAAAGTGTTAATGACTTGTAGGCATTGATGGCCTAAGAAATTTAGAGGTCTGTTGACGGGAGAAATTGTCCGTTCGTCAATTGAGAGAGTGGAACCGGTCAGGGGTTGTCTAAATAACCCAAGCCATTTGGAATGAACCACCCTGACGAGTTTAAAGGCTCCGTTGGCCGCTCTAAGGTCTCCTAAGAAAACCAAAGAGAAAACTAACCTAAACTAACTAATCTAACTAAAACAAATAAAACTAACTAAAACTAACTAAAACAAACTAACTAAAACTAAATACAAGAAACTAAACTAACTAACAATAAATAAAAACAAACTAATACACTAATCTAATTAAAACAAACTACTAATATTAAACTAAAACTAAATATAAACTATGCTGACTATTATCTATACAAACTACTAACTACTATTTCATTAACTCTACCAATTAAACATCTAACTACCAGTTAAATTAAAACTTATTCACAAATATACATTATCTACAAGTTGCAGATTTGAATAAAACCTGTAAAATTTATGTGTTTTCTGCCCTAAGACAACAAGATATGTTTTTGATTTTTATATTTTATGAAAAAGAAATAAAACTACTGAAATTAAATGATCTAATATATTAACTTTAACTTAAACTAATATCTAAATTAACTACTAATAAAAATAGTAAACAAACAAGCGACTAACTGACCTGGAACCACTCCTAATTTGTCCTGTGTGTGATGACTCTGAAGCTGGTCGGAGGAAGGAAACTCGCACCGGTTATTTCAAAGATTTTTGTAAACGATTGCCTGTGCTGCTCTTTGAGTGGTTTACAGGACAAACAAGACATAAAAAATCATAACAACTATAAGATTTATAAATCTCTGCAATAAGGGAAACCTGTTATGCAAAAACTTATATTTGATAATTCAACTTATGAAGAAGATAAACCTGTCATTCACAAACTGAATTAAACAATTGTTATGTCTTTCATAATGCTTGGAAGAAACCAGATATGGATTACAGTGATTATAATTATATCATTTGCACATGATTAAGATATCTAAAGTAGTCATTAACCAGATACAAATTGATATACACAACATGAAACAAAATGTTGATATAATGAGAAGCTAAAGCTGTGAAAA
>JZKD02S1679803.1:157364-183066 GCA_000966675.3 Picea glauca | reverse complement strand
GCAAAATCGTTTGGGCTAACAGCTGCGAACGATCAAAGGGGAAGCAAATTAATGTGCGCGTGCGAGGGTGGTGGGATTATCCACCGCCATGCATAGCAGTAATGACAAAGTACAACATTGATCAATCAATCATGAAATCGTTCAAACCATATTATTCGGCCAACCCAAAAATCAAACGGTGGATGATATACCAATGTGTCATTGTAATAATTCAAACCATTGTCATTCAACGTTAAATCAAAACCCAAATGTTTAACCAACGCGCCATTGCATAATCAAACATTCTGATCAAAGGTTTTAAAACATGGTGACAATCAATTTCATAAAATCGATAGGCCAAGAGCTTATAATAATAAGGATCACATCATATAAAAACAAAGTAAACCATGACCCCTATAGAATCAAGTATAACCCATACATTTACATGCTCAATGCTTTACCAATTAAAATAAAAATCAAGTTGCGCAGTCAAAGTAAGAATAGGAAAATAGGCATAGTTTGAAAAATCATTCCAGTCACTTAATAATAAACCAAAGGTAAGTGCCATTCATAATATCAATGAGAATATCATGACAGTTCAAATAACGATAGAGGAGTTTTCACGCTTACAGTCGTGAAAACTTAAATGGAGAGCAATTTGCAAGTGTCGCATGAAATAAAAATATTGTCTCTTTGCATAATGCGAAGATAATTTGAAGTTCAGGAGACATAGGTGTAGGCAGCTTATAGGACAATGGAAAAAATTGAATTGGCTGCCAACAAGGTCTTCGGATGGTATAAAACAACAAAAATAGTCGCTTAGTAAGGCCCATCGTAACATGATATTGTGTTGAAGTTGAATGTTATGGGGGTCAATGACATTAGAGAGAAATGAAGGTTCGCTTTGTTCCATCTAAGACTCCTCATTATAAAGGTAATGAGAGTCAAGATATTGTCGCCCTTCTGGAAACTCTACTGTTGTTGACAGAAAGGGAGACGTGAATCCAAGAAGCAAAGGGATTCATGAAATCCACGAGATAAGATCAAGAACTGATAGGGAACATGAACGAAGGCAAGATGTGGTGAGACTCAAGACTACCCTTAGTTGGGGGTATGTTTGAAGGATGATTGGAAACAACCGTGAAACTGTATCTCGCATCAGGGGGACGACTAGACATGGGGTTAAATTGTGCCAGAGGCGTGAAAAAGTGGACAAACTTAGAGATCAGGGGTACATGGAATGTGGAATACTCGGGGTTTATGAACGATTTCAACATGAGTAGATGATAGTGGATGCCCCAACCAAGGGTGTTACACCTCAAAATTACTCACTTCGATAGTGTTGCAAGTGTCGTCATTACAAGTGTTGTAAGTGTCGCATCTTGTCCACAAGTGTCACATATTGACTATAAGTGTTGCAAGTGTCAAAAACAGTATGATGCCATCTTGCATATGTCATCCCCATAACGACATCATGAAGACACTTAAGAAACCTCAAAGGATAGTGTGGAAGAAGAAAAATCACTTGGCAAGAAGTACAATCCCTTTGCCATTGGAAAAATCACTTAAAAATTGATTTTTGGAGAGGTGCGCTCCCCTACCCACTGTTAGGGAGTGTTGGTGCACCCTGAGCCTCTTTGGGGAGTGTTTGAGTGCCCTGTGCACCCTTTTAGGGGAGCACTACCCTCTTTTGAGAAAATTTTGTGTTTGTTGAGGCAAATTAGGGAAGAATCCCTCAAATCCTGAAGGTAGTTGGATTCGAATAGATGGTCAAGGCATGATCTTTCTAGAGATCCTCAACTGAAGGAGAGGAATCCTCAACTCATCCCAAAGATCTCTCAAGTGGTTGGACTCCTCCAAGGTTATATAAGGAGGCCTTCTCATGGTAAAAGGCACAACGGATATTGGAGATGTGAAACTTATGATCTCATGAGTGAGATTCCATCAAAGCAATCAGTGGATATTGATTAAGAAAAGAGGTTGGACAAGGAGAATTGGAAGAGGTTGTTGCACCTTCATTCAAAGGATTGTAAGTACTTTTAATTGTTCTCATTAATATAATCAATTCTTAGCCTGTTTCTTTCAAACTTGTGCTTGTTCCATATGCGTTTGTATGCAGTAGATGGATCTATGATTGAGCTAATCTCAATAGAGTAGGAAGTCTTTTGTACCTTTGTTTGTCCTACAGGATCTATCAGGGAGCTCAAGATCGAAGCTCAGCCATGACTTTACAGGGACAAACGTTGTTAATAAGGTACATATCTTTCTCCTTCTCTTTCATTTATTAGCTTGATTAGATCTAAAAGGAATTCAATGTCCATGTTAAGCACTTTTCTATCTTGGCTTAGGAGTCTAGAGGCCAAGAGGGAATCCACTTGTCCGCAGGGGGATTCACCTACAATAGAAATTGGCGAATCTACTAGGGAGAAGCTATGATTTTTGTTTCCATTCCTAGATCTTGTTTTGGCCCTTTTCCCACTGATTTGATCTTCTCCATATTGTCTTGTTGATTCTTAGATTGGTTTGATTGCCTCATTATGTCATCATGATCACCTTGATTGACTGAATTTGCTTCATTTTTTTTATTTTTTTGGACATTTCTCTGAGTTTTTGCAGCAGAGCGCTCAATTTCCCTTAGCACCAGGGCGTTGGCACTCCCTTATAGTATTCCAGAGAGTGTTGAATCACTCTGTGTCCCCTTATGGGGGAGCGCTACCCCATTTTTTGCAAAAAGCTTCTTAAAACTTGGTTTTTTCTTAGTCTTTTTGTTGATTCATTTGCTCAGGATTCATGCTATCTTAGTGTGTCCTTGTTTATCCCTCAAACCACCTTGTTTTCTAAGGATTCATGATCTCTTATTTGGATTTTTTGACATTTTTCCTTACTTTTCAATAACTCTTTGTCCTTCATGATTTGAAGTCAATTTGTCCTTTTCTTCTCGTTTATCTAAATGAGTGAAAACTTTGTAAGGAGTTTCAAAGGTCTTTTGTACTTTGATTTCTGATATTTGATTCATCTTGTAAAAACTCTTTCTCCTTCCTTTTGAGTTTTTGGCTTTCTGTTTCTTGTTTGATCATAACAAGGGTGTTCTTTGGTTTATGTGAAGTTTTCTTCCATATTGCCTAAATCTCACAACTCTTGAAGTCCGATTAGCATAAGAAGATTTACATCGACTGGTTATCAGTCACATACAACCATTTTAGCATTGCATTGGATTCCTTATTGAGGACTATTGCATGAGGTCATTTCATCTTGGTGTTTGACAGTGAAAGGAAAATCCTTCTCCTTCCCTTAATTAGACATTCATTGAAAGAAAAGATTGGTTATCATTTCTTATGCATGTTTTGGGAACTGAGTCATAATATCATCAATATTCACTCTCATGCACCTCTGAGTAAACAACAACCACTAAAATCAACTCTTAACTAAAATTTATCATACTTTTAACATCTTTGTTAGCAAACCTACATTAGTTTAAGGTGTAGGTTTTTGGAATAGGTTGAAAGGATAAATTTTCAAATATATCAAACAAACTTAGCATCTTGCGATAGGGAGAGAAAATCCAATTGTTGTATAGGATTTATGGGATCCCCCTCTCACACAAGGGTTATGCACGAGGTCGTATTCGGGTGAGTTACTAATATTATCCCTCTGTGGTTCAATTGTTTGTAGTGGTCGGATTGTATATTGGGGGTCACTTGAAGGTATACCCATGATTATGTGTGGGAGCCTCTCGAGTTGATTTCGGACTTGTTATCCTACCCATACATTCGGATCGGACTGTCGACTGTACCCACCTAGGGGCTGACTGCGAATTAGTGACCCTAGTAGCTATAATCTTTAGGGTCTCACATGAGGTGACGGTGAAGGGAAGTCTCACTGTACCTAGAACAGACGTTGGTCAAACTCACTCGAGCTCCTTGCAGGGTAAATCCACAATTACGATGTGGAGGCTTGCACCAAGGTGTAAGTTCATTAAGCAGGTCGCCAACGTAACTGATCCACCCACTCTATCCCTGCCTCTTCCTATTTTGATCTCACGATGTTGGATTTGATTACCAACTAGTGGTTTCATTGTGGGAAGGTTTGTTTGATTGTTTTCTTCTCAGATTCATAGTGTGTGTTGGTTGTGTTACTTAGTGGACCTTAGGTCGAGTCAGTGTTAATGGCATCCAATCCTGAGAGCACCAATGGAGGAACCCCTTCTCCTGGGGAACCTTATACCATTCCTTCTTTTGGAAACCTTGGTCCTCTGTACATTGCCACACTGAGTCTTCGGGACTCACCATCGGATTACCGGTTTGGTTGTTCCCCACTCCGGTGATCTCAAATCCTCCCAATGTTTCAACTGCACCTAATACTTTATATGCCAGTACACCACCCACACATCAACCTCATGTCAAATTTTCACCTTCTTCGCCCATTAAGTCTCCTTCCCTTTCTCCTTCTTTGTCTAGTGAAATCTCTAAAGCAAGTAGCGAGGTTGATCAGAAGAAGAACAAATAGAAAGAGAAGAAGAAGAAGAGTCCGAAAAGGACCAAGGCTCCAACAACATCATATGTTGAATCCAAGCAACCAGTTACTATTAATAGTACTGGGAGTGTTGATGAGGTCAACAAGATTAAAATGAAGAATCTGAAACCCAAATTCCCTTGTAGTCTTTGTAAGGGTGACCACTTTCTGAGGGATTTCCCTGGTATTCCCAAGGTCTTAGAAATTTGGTCCTCGACGTCATCGGCCTCTATCGGTCATGCTGATGATACCCCATCAACTAGTGACATTAAGGTTGGTAAGAAGAACACAACTATCAAATTTCCTTGTATGTTATGAAAAGGTGATCATTATTCTCACCTTTGTCCTCGTATGAATGAGACTTCTTCTCTTTTGGAAAAAATTCAACTTCCAAAAGGTTATCGTAAGCTTTCCCCCAACCCATCATTAGTTGATGGACTGGTCAATCCAGTTCCATCTCCGGTCAGTCTGGTTGATTAGGTGGTCAATCTAGTTTCCTTCTCGATTGAACCACAATCCCAAGTAGTTGATCCAGTTCCATCATCAATCAGCCCTACTCTTCATCAAAAGAGTGTAACCCAAGTAGTTGATCCATTTTCATCCTCAGTTGACCCCACTCTCCCGTTAGAGAGTGACACCAGAGTGGTCGATCCGTTTCAACCCATCGACCCCATTCTCCCCTCGGAGAATGAAACAAAAGTGGTCGATCCAGTTCTATCATCGGTCGATCCCACTCCTCCTTTGACGAGTGCCAAAGTGGCTGATCCAGTCCCTTCCTCTGTCAGTCCCACCCTTCATTCGAAGAGTGCTAAAGTTGTTGATCTAATCCCATCATCAATCAATCCCACTCTTCCTCTGAAGAGTTCCTGTGTGGTCGATTTGATTCCATCATCGGTCGATCTTACTCTCCCTTTAGAGAGTAAACCCGATACTACCCATGTTTTTCTCATTGATATAGAATCTACCGTGCTGAGGGGCATTCCTCATTCTCCTATGAAACCCCCTCCAAGAAATGAGGCCATCCTTTTTTATTGGGGTGCGCTAATTGGACCTCATCTTCCCTCTCACATTCCTTTCTAGATTACAGTACAAGTTTGTGGTTGGGACATTCCTCAAACGCTGATAGATGAATGTGTGTCCATTAGTATTTTGTCCTATGTTTCTTGGCATGCTTTGGGCTATCCTCAGCTTGCGCTGGTTACACACAATTTGTTATCTTTTAACAGAAGAACTACTCAACCATTAGGGACCCTTGCTCAGTTCCCGGTAAATTTGGGAGGGAAAACTGTCTTTATTGATGTCATGGTAGTCCGAGAGCCCTTGGATTTCTCTTTACTCCTTGGGCGGGATTATGTCTATTCCATGAAAGCTATTGTATCCACTCTTTTTCATGTGATATCTTTCCCTCATGATGGAAGAATTATGACTATTGATCAACTTTCATTCATCGGTCCTGATTGGATTACCTCCCTGAATGGTTCTTATATGATGATAGTATCGCCCCCTCCACATGTTAATTATGTGGCATTGTCTCCCATGACTTCAACTTCTGATGATTTAGATCCAGTAGATGACATGGTGATCTCTTCGGTAGGGCTATTGGAGCCTGATATCCTTATCCCTATCGTGGCTCTCAACATGTGTTCCTTACATAGTGATTTTCTTCCATCCAGGGAAGATCTCTTGGAAGCCATGACTGTGTTTTGTCCCTTGACATGGTATCCTTCCAAAGCGTTATTCTCTTGGAAGCCATGATCAAGAAGAGTTCACAAGCATAGTTTCTCTCTTATGCGGCAATCTCGTTAAAAAATGAAACGGAGGTCATGAGCATAGTTTATCTTCTCTGTCGCAAGTTCGTTAAAAAATGAAACAGAGGCCTTGAGCATAGTTTTCCTCTCTGTAGCAAGCTCGTTAAAAAATGAAACAACAATCTGGGGATTGAACCCAGAGCCCTGAGCATAGTTCTTTTTCTGTCTCAAGCTCGTTAAAAAATGAAACAATCACGTCTCTTGAACCTTCATTTCATCCATCCTTATCATTTTTCTCCATCTAGTAGAGAAATTGGTGACAACCTCAAAGTCGGTGAATGAATTGAATCGTGTAGGACATGTCTCCAGTCTTTGATGATCATTCTGGAGTTAAGTCACTAGATTTCAAGCTGGGGGCATACCGAACTTAGTCTTTGTTCTTTCTTGTGCTTGTAAATACATGAGAATGCATCTGGGTAAACTTTTATCTCTTTTTTGGACCTGCATGGATATACAAAAAAGGAACCCCCTGGAGTCGTCTTTGAATTCTATAAACATGAAAATATTGACGAGTGATCTTGCTTCCTTTCCCACTCGTTAAAAGGTTTGAAAGGGCATTTTTCGAGTGATAATTTATCTCTTTTTCGATCTCGTAAGACTAATATTATGAAAAAGGACAACATTGGAGTCATCTTTAAGTTGTTTTCAGACTCTCTAAATATGAAAAACCACCAAGTTTACCTTATCTGGGCTCGTTAAACGACCATACATTGAAGGGCCCATATGGGACCGAATCCTTACTTTTTCCAATTCATTAAATAAAGGAAGAGGGACTTACCGAAGGTGAGTCATATCGAGCATGTGTTACCCTCCTCGAGCTCGTTAAATTAAAAAGAGGTACTCATCTATCTGGATGGGGGGGAAATTGAAGGAAGCAAGACAAGCAGTTTTTTAGAACACTACCGGTAACTCTTACGGTCGCCCTTGAACATGACACTTTGTCTTTGCACACATTTTAATCCCCTGAACCTTTGCACTGAGCCAATTCTCTAAGCTTCTTTTACTCCTTTGGGTCACTTGAAGAAATTCATAGCATCCACTGCATTATCAAGTTTTGGTCCATGTCATGTTTCTATTGTCGTGCCTCAGTGTTCAAAGGAAGTATCTGCCTCAAGAGTCAGCCATCACAAATATCCTGTTTCAATACCCATTTCAGTCCTTGTTCATTTGATCTACCAATTACATATCTGTGTCAGTTTCATGTCATTGATGGGGTATACATCAAGGCCCTCCTTCGACGAGTCTTATCCTGTTGACTTCAACAAATTATTCAGGAACTAGACTTAGAAACCAGTTAGTACCTTGGGACCTGCATGCCTCAATGGCAGGCCTCCTCATGTCTGACAATGGATTTATATCATTGATTTCTGATCGGATGATTCCACGGATGTTCAACTTCATCTCATCTATTCACATTTTTCAAAATGTACTAGAGTACCTTGGGAATCATTGACATCAATGGTGATTTCTCTCGTGCTTGTTAATGGTTTACATCATTGACCGGTAATCAAGTGGTTTCTGCCATGTTCGACATCAAGACATCTATTCACATGGTTATATTCGTACTACATCAAGATCAATAAGAAGACCCTGGGTTGATTTTTTACTCTTATGTATACTTTTCCCAGGTTGTGAAGGAGTTCTTTTGAACTATGACACATATATTGTTACATAGATGCACTTTGTATTGGTCGTGGCTATGTCTTGTCATCTCATAGATCTACTGTGTATTCTTCATGGCTATGATTAGTTCAGGTCATAAGGATTATAGATCCACATTGTATCTACAGTGGCTATACCATTTTGTCAATATAATTATGGATCCGCAGTCTATTTGATGGCGGAAATACCTAAGAAGTATTTATCACTCAAGCATAGGTATGCCTGCCTTGGGTTTTGAAACATGTCATAATATTTGTTTGATGGTTGTGTGCAGCTTTTTCCAGTTTCTCTGTGTCCATACCCTTGCTCGAAAAAGTATACAAAGTACTTCAGTCATCATCGTCTTCTAACTTTATACTTTGGGGAGAAACTTGTTACACCTCAAAATTACTCACTTCTATAGTGTCGCAAGTGTCATCATTATGAGTGTTGTAAGTGTCGCATCTTGTCTACAAGTGTCGCATCTTGACTATAAGTGTTGCGAGTGTCAAAAACAGTATGCTTCCATCTTTCCTATGTCGTGCTCATAACGACATCATGAAGACACTTAAGACACCTCAAAGGATAGTGTGGAAGAAGAAAAATCACTTGGCAAGAAGTACAACCCCTTTTCCATTAGAAAAATCACTTAAAATTTAATTTTTGGAGAGGAGCGCTCCCCTACCCACTGTTAGGGAGCGCTGGCGCACCTTGAGCCTCTTTGGGGAGTGTTTGAGTGCCCTGTGCACCCCTTTAGGGGAGCACTACCCTCTTTTGAGAAAAATCTGGGTTTGTTGAGGCAAATTAGGGAAGAATCCCTCAAATCTTGAAGGTAGTTGGATTCAAATAGATTGTCAAGGCATGATCTTAGGGGAGATCCTCAACTGAAGGAGAGGAATCCTCAACTCATCCCAAAGATATCTCAAGTGGTTGGACTCCTCCAAGGTTATATAAGGATGCCTTCTCATGGTGAAAGGCACAATGGATATTGGAGATGTGAAACTTATGATCTCATGAGTGAGATGCCATCAAAGCAATCAATGGAGATTGATTGAGAAAAGCGGTTGGACAAGGAGAACTAGAAGAGGTTGTTGCACCTTCATTCAAAGGATTGTAAGTAGTTTTACTTGTTCTCATTAATATAATCAATCCTTGGCATGTTTATTTCCAACTTGTGCTTGTTCCATGTGAGTTTGTCTGCAGTAGATGGATATATGATTGAGTTAATATCAGTAGAGCAGGAAGTCTTTTGTACCTTTGTTTGTCTTACAGGATCTATCAGGGAGCTCAAGATCGAAGCTCAGCCAGGACTTTACAGGGACAAACGTCGTTAATAAGGTACACATCTTTCTCCTTGTCTTTCATTTATTAGCTTGATTAGATATAAAAGGAAGTCAGTGTCCATGTTAAGCACTTTTTTGTCTTGGCCTTAGGATTCTAGAGGCCAAGAGGTAATCCACTTGTCCATAGGGGGATTCACCTACAACAAAGGGATACATGGGTTGCGTGGCTAGAAAAAGAAGGTTGTCAAGGGTGATGACAAAAGTCTAAGTAGATGTTGGAAACAATGGCATTTTACAATTACCAAATAAAGAAAGAATAATTTGGGATGAGTGTACAAATACAGAAATAGGTGCCCCAGTGCAGGATGGCTTGGCCTGTGAGGAAAAAAGTTGTGTGGAGAACTGGTGGAGGGTGGGGGGCCCATGGGTGGGTTTTTGTATGAGGTAAATGAATGAAGGAAAATATGAAGATGGGAAAACTGATTGTGGATGAAATGGAGGGTTAATGATACTGCGGAGGTGGAGTCAAAATAGAACTGAGATGAGATAACCTGGGAGTCCATTGGGAAAGATAGAAAAATGATGAGGAGTATGTGGTTGATTCTAAAAAATGCATAAGGCTATCGAGACTCCCATCCCTAGGGGGTGAAAACAACATGAGTGTCAAAGTGCCGAGGGGGACTATGAATGGGACAAATCATGTGGGGCAGAGTGCTACTGGGTGACAATACCAAAATGTAGCATAGGTGACAATACTACAGAGCCAGATGTAGAGCCCCTAAAGGTGAATGTTGGAGTGTGTGAATGGGAGATGCAATGGGTATTCAGAGGGAATGATTACATTCTAGTGTTGATCATATACCTGAAGGGGCTACACTAATTTTTGAAGACCAAGTACCTACACACATTAAAACCGAATACCCAATGTGAACAATATCTAAAGATAGAGAACATATAACAATTATTTGATAATTTTGAACATGACCATGCATACCTAGACGTGATGTGAGAAAAAGGCTCCCCTAGGGCCGAGTGCAGATGGTGACCTGGGGAATGTGACTGTGTAGGTGGTGGGAGCCTGATCCTGTGGTTGAAGACAGATCAGAAAGCAAAGACTCTGAGCTCTTGTAACTGAGTGTGGAAGTTTGGAAAAAGGGACTATATATGGCTATGGGGCCCACAATGCCACCACATTTGTACCCGCTTCTATAGTGAATCGATGAGAGTATTTGGAGGAGTTTTGAAGATTACGGGAGTTCAAGCCGATCGATCCAAGATTTGTGAGAGTCAAGTTGGTTGTCTTATCCTCCTGCATAGTAGATAGTTTCTATTTTTGGGTAGTTGTCGTATGGATGGTCGTACTAGGTTATTTTTTGGGAGTGGGCCCACTAATGCATGGGGGAAAGAAATATATCCACGTGGAGATGCGCGGGTATAATTCTATCTCTCGTGCATGATGTGCGACTGTGCTGGACACAACCACACATGGGGGCGTGTAGGTGGGAAAAATAGGCACGCATGGGATGTGCGTCTGTTAGAGTTATAATTGGGCATTGTGAGTAGTTGTTTCTCAGACAGTTGTGCATCAGTGCACAGCTGTGTAGAGAACAGGTGTGCATGGGTGCACACCTGTGGGGGTGAAAGTTGCGCATTGAAACCTAGTTGTGTCTCTGACATCTGCGCATTGATGCACAACTATGTGAAGAATAGGCGTGCATATGTGCGCGCATGTGGGGGTAAAAAACACACACTGGAGGCGAAGCTAAGGGGTTTTGAAAGTTTGAATTTTTTGAATATTGTGAATAAATGATGAGTGTTGACCAAGGGTTTGTGTGTGAATGCAGGTGATCAGTTTATCATGCAAATCTACTGGAGGGAGCGAGACTGGGAGCACCTCTGGGAGGCGGTGAGAGAGGATCCTGGTGTTCGGAGGCACTTGGCATCTTGTGGGATGCTCAAGTTCTTCGATTTCCCACTGATACAGTTGCAGGAGTACCTACTCTAGTATTTGATATCGATGTGGAGCATTGATTTGTAGTGCTTCATTGTGAGGGGACAACAACTGACACTCTTAGTTGTTGAGGATGTTTACTTCTTGATGGAGCTCCCCTTTCGGGGAATGGCCCTACCTTCTGAACCCCAGCTGTCGGGGGATGTGCGACAGATAAATGTGGCTTGACACTACTTTATGGGCTCGAACCCGATTTTAGGGTCGATTTTCCGGATTGAGGCGATGGACGAGCTCTTGCACCAGTGCATCATGACCATGGTGGTGAGTATCTATGGATCCTTAGTGACTCAACATATATCTGGAGGTCAACTGAGGATTATGGAGAGGGCCCTTGATGGGGAATTATTTGCCTAGGGGTTGATGCTACATTCCAGGATGATGGGTCAAATTCAATGGTGTTGGACCAATGACTCTGGTGAGTTTGCCTTTGGATCCATCCTGGTAGCATGGTTTTTAGAGAGGGTGTCGATGTTGTGCCCGAGGGTTTTGTTGCCACCTACAGGGACGCAGGAGCCATGATTGATGCGGTGGGCTCATCGTTTGGGAAGACAAGGAGGGGGAGAGGGTGGCCACTACTTTACGACCATGTTGGCATGTGTGTGGTGTCACATGCCACATATTATATTGTGATTCCCATATGGTGGGATGGATTTTCGGCATGACCCAAACATGGAGTTTCCTCTTGGAGAGGTTTGGGACTAGAGAGGTATGTTGGTGTATTTATGTTTGGTGATTTTGATAGTGTAGCACATGTTTATATGTATATGGATTCTCACTCTATCTTTTTTTTTGTTTGTGCATATGTGGGGCCTCGAGGCCGAGAAGTGGAGATGGTTGGGGAACCGAATTGCTTAGGGCCAGTGAGACTACTGCGGTTAGGCAAGCGACGCTGGAGGGATGATGCTGGTGGGAGGCTAGCAGACGAGGTGAGGTTTGGCTAGAGGCGCCAATTCGATGATCGAGGTGTGGGGATATCACATGCACCATAGATAGAGACTAGCGGAGGGATAGATGATATCCAACGTCAGTCAGAGGTGGTGTTGGAGGGTGTGTCGGAGGGCATGTGGTCCCACATTCAGAATGAGAGAGTCCTGGAGTAGTTTGTGGGTGGTCCTGCAGAGTGGCAGATCCTGATCCGTAGAGAAGTTGTAGCAAGGGCAACGATGACTGGTCGAATGCCCTCTGTACCTAGAGGACCCCCAGCTGGTGGGGGAGCTCTAGGGGCACCACGAGTGACGGTTATATCTTTTTGTATTTATATAGGCCTATGAGCCCATTTTGTATACGATAATTTGACACCCATTTTGTATAGGGGCGAGTGGACTCACGTGCCTATGGGTGATGTATATGTTGTACTTTTTTGTAAACATTTATGACACTTTGGCCGATATATATATATATATGGATACACATTTGTGGGATCTTTTGTCATGTTTACATGTCTTGATATTTTGTGATGTTTTATGATGTCTAGTCTATATGTTGTGACCGATGTTTTATGTTTTCTGTATATGTGATGATGTATTGATGTGATAAATGCCAATGTAACATTAGGTTAGCCATGCTATCTGCTATTTTATTAAATTGTCATGGAATATTTGTAAATGTAATTGAATCAAAGTTTTGAGATAAGAGTCTAACTAGCAGGTATTTGCGAAAGAGGCAAGGATCACAGACATGATATATGTTGTTGAGCTACTAGACGACAAGCTAGGAATCTAAGAAGATGCTAAGGTGATGAATGTGGCTGTGACTAGCCTTGACAAGGAGACCAATGGCATTGTTGCAGGAGATTGCACCAATTCATCGACCAGACTATAATTGTGTGCTACTCTAGCATGAGGGTTATTGACATTCCATCATAACGGGATGTGAGGGATACAAATGACGGGTTCAGTGTTAAGGCATGGAATCATCAAGGGTTGTCTGGTTGTAGACAGAGGATCTTCCAAAGTGGTGGGAGTAGATTCAGGGGGCGCACTGTATTGATGACTACACGTTGGCAGAATAATTTCTTCTTCGCTAGAGAGGAGAATATTGCGATCTGTTAGATTTACAAGGTTTTGATACTGTCCCACTTGTGGTGGGGCAGTATGTACATCTTGTTGGGTATTCATCACTCCTTGGTGTGGAATAGGGTTTTGAAACAAGACCGGGGGTGGTTGTTGCAAATACTATTATGGGGCCTATTGAGGGGCATGTGGCGCTGGAGGACGTGGTGCATTCATGGAGTCTTTCATCCATTTGAAGTCAATAATTTGGGGGAAATGGTGAGTATAATGACCATGATCACCGCAAAGAGCGCAAGTAAATTTCTTCTAGAGGTTGTTGTTGTTGTTTCTCCCTTGGAGTTTGTTGTTAATGTCCCCTTGGAGGTTCTCGTTACCTTGATTCTAGTTGCCCCTATCAGGTTGGATTTGTTGGGGGTTATTTCCCCCTGGTCTTGGGTTATTATTGTTTCGATTTTTCCTTTATTTTTGGAATTATTCGGTTGATGGTCCGGATTTTCCATATTCAATTATTCAAAAGTATGAAATTGTTTAATGGGAGAGGGATGAACAAAGTTAACACCGACGTGTGGTTGTCCCTGTGGAGGAGAAATTGGTAGGGGAGGACTAGGAAATGGAAAATATAGATTATGTTGTGGCAATGATCCATAGAGCACATAGGAAGGAAAAATTCTTTCGCTAGTGGCCATGTTATATGCTAAGGTAGAGGGGGAAACTGAACTTGGTTGAGAAGCTGGGTGCATGATGGGTGTCGATAAAGGTCCACTCATGGGTGGAGGGGGAGCAACAAGATATGGTTGTTGGGAAATGGGAAGAGGGTAATAAGATTATCCTCCATATATTGACAGATATTGGGGTGTATTGTACATAGGTGGTGGTTGGACATACGGGTTGTGGTGTGTTGTGGTACCAATCAATCCATCTTCTGCATGAGACATCCCAATTTTTTCCTGGCCGAATGACATGGGTCTCAGTGCATCAGGTATTACTTTGTATAAGTAACTCGACTGAGCATAAATGAGGTCGTACTGTTGAGCCTTGTTGATGGCTTTCTCTTCAGTTTGGGGGGAGGTGGATGCAACATCTTTGGAAAGAATAGAGACGAGTGATTTGAGAAACCAATCGAGACGTTGTTCTTTGGTGGTTTCTACTTTGCATAAACTACATCGCCGACACCATTCGTGAATGTGGTCGGCAATATGTGTAGTCGAGGTTTGTTTTCACTTAGAGAGCAGTTCTAGACCACTGTCGTGATGAATTGGTAGTTGAAAGAAGGCCAAGAATTCTTTGGCCAAGGATTCAAAAGTCACATGGGACCCTAATTTTTTGTCCACATACCATTTGGCTGATGGAACAGTGAGTGTGCGTTGAAATAACCTTAATAATATGGAGTCATCCATGATGTTGTTTGAAGGGCACCATAAGTGGAAGGTCATGACATGGTTGGCGTGATCTTCCCCCGTTTTCCTTCAAATTTGGGAATGTATGAAGGTAGTTTGGTAGGCATATTAGGCCATGTGGGGTCATACAATATAGGGTCACTCATGAGTTTACTCAAATCAAGAATGTTGAGGGACACTAAATATGGCATGGGGGGTGGTGGTGGAGGATTAGTTCCATCCATGGTGTGAGTAGGTAATGGACCTAACCCTTGAGGGAGGTTTGGTGGGCTTGTGCTCATCCATTGAGAAGAATTTTTCCCCTCGCCTCCTTGTGAAGGAGAGCTAGTGGATGGATGGCCTTGGGAATTGGACCCAAGTAAGGTGGAACCAAGCAAAGCTGATCCCAAAATAGTGGCACTCACAGGGGTGTGAGACGGTTGAGTCAGTGAGTTGGCAACACTAGCAACTCTTAGAATAGGAGGGAGATTCTGTAAGCATCTGGAATGAAGGGAATTATGTGGGTCCCCTATGATGTCTGACTAGCAAAGTGAATGTGTGCAAGTGGTGATGAGAGAAATAAATGAACAAGAGACTAGTATAATTTGGACCTTCACAATATATCTCACAATCACATGTAATTGAATGAGCATCATACATAAATCAACTATAAATATGCATACATGTGGGTAGGTGGATTTTGTCGGTGTGGGAGAACAAAGAAAACAAATGCTCATGTCCTAAAAAGATGTATCGTCCTTTCCCTCAAATAGCACTAGACCTTCCAAGAGCACCCAACAATGGGGTCTGAAGCCACCAGAAGAGGAATTAGTGAAGGATGAAGTAATCAGTTATATTGAGGGATAGAGGGTGAATATCCCAAAAGAGGTGGCGATATTTCCCAATAGCCACACAAAATCTGATTAAGGTGCAATTGCAGTCCAAAATTGCCAGCTAGGTAGATGTCCTAAATTTAGCCACTAGGTACCTCGATCAAAGTGCGACATTTATATTTTTGGCCTCAGAAATGTGTCACGAGCTCGATCTCTTCCAAGAGTTGGGTGACTCAAGGGGGGATGCACAGAACAAGCGAACCTCGGCCTTCGACCCTTCACAGGTATCTCCTTTCCTTATGGTGTAGGAACACTTGACTTGGAGGATTTAAAAGTTCCCTATTTGTCAACTTCTAATGTTTGAAAATGTGAGAACTAGATAACGGGGGGTTATTTGGATGCCTACCCCTAAGATCCTACCTAGACTAAAAAAATTCTTTTGGCACCTCTCGTGGAGGAAACCTTAGTGATTGTTTAGAATTTTTTTAGATGTTGTGGGTTGAGAGATTGGGGGTGTGAACCAATCTCGTTTGAATTAAGTGGGTGTGGATAACTTCTTCAAGAAATAATGGGATGTTTCGGAGTTCCTTTGGAGAAAACCTACTTCAACCTCCACAATTCAATATGAAATTATGTGAGTGAGGATTGACTTTGTGTGTGATCAAGTGATAAAATGTGCCAAATTTTAATAATTTAGGTGTCAATTTGCAACATGTGTACTTCTTGTGGTCCTTACAAATCTTGGTTACCTATCTTACTAGATGTCATTGGTACAACCTTACGGAATTTGAAAATCCCTATAGAACTAGCATGTGGACATATGGGTCCTTACCAATCCTTTGAACTCCCTAATGTTTTTTGCACTAAGAAAGCTTTGAAAAACTATCTTATATTGTAAGCATGTGGGCATGTATGGGACCGTTACATTGATCTTTAAACTCTCCTAGTGATGTAAACTAAGAAATTAATTTTAAAAACTATCCTAATTTTGCAACATGTGAACATGTATGGGCACTTCACAAATTTAAGATGATTTCAATAAGAAACCTAGAGGAGCCCTAGGGGGGCTTTGTCCTCTCCTAAATAATTTTTTAAGGGAGATGAAATGTCCCCTTGACCACCTTTATGATTCTCAAGATCGCTCTATCCTGCAAGAGAAGAGCATACTCAAGGATTAAAATTGATTTCTGGTCCCAATGCAATTATTTTTATATGTGATAGCAAAGAATATTAACTTAACTTTTACAATCAAAACAAGCCATCCATGTGGAAACCAAAGGAAAAGAGGAGAAATATGGTTCTTTTTACCCCCTAAGTGCCTATGTTTAACTAACCTTTCATCTGGGAAAGGAATCTAAGTGGAGTGCATTTACAAATTGCATGAAAGAAAAATTTTGAAGGCTAGGGGCCTTCAAATCAACACAAAAAGTCTTACAATTTTTGAAACTCTTGACAGGTTCATGGGTTACAGTTTAGAAAGAGGCATAGTGGGCACACAGTGCATAGAGAACATAAGACCTTTTTGCGCACAGTGCACAGAATGCACAACAAACATAAGTACTTTGGGCGCACAAGGCGCTAAATGTGCATCTGTGGGATGAAATACCCACACACGTTCTGATACGCATCGAGGGGGAAATTTTGAGTGGAATTCTCCTCCTCTAGCTCCAAAATTATCTCTTAACATGTAGGTCCAGGCTGGTTATGGTTCCTGCAAGGAAAATGAGTCAAAAATAAATTCTCTCAAAGCCCAAATAGGGAGGAAATTGATACCTTTTCCCCAGCATGGTCACCAATCTGTTGTGTCTGTTTCGTCAC
This sequence comes from Picea glauca, assembly GCA_000966675.3. NCBI lineage: Eukaryota > Viridiplantae > Streptophyta > Pinopsida > Pinales > Pinaceae > Picea > Picea glauca. The sequence goes on along the minus strand of JZKD02S1679803.1, from coordinate 165,793 downwards.
TTGGGTGAGAAAAACAAGGGCACTTGCAAGTCTAGTTGGGCCTAGTAGACAAGATAGAGCTTAGTGCATGAGTTAAAAAATCTAAGAACATGAAATAAACAAGTAAATAAACTAAAAAAAACTAAGAAAAAAAAACTAGAATGCATAACAAACGTTGAACCAAAATCAACCAACCAAATGACCAAGATTATGCCACCAATGGATAACTATATTATTTGGAAAAAAGCCATAGAGAAAGGAGAGATTATGGATCCCCTCTTCCTCCTTGGGAGGGATATTGAGTTCCCTAATGGAGAGCTCTTCTTACAATGATAAACTATAAATCAAATGGTGAAGAAATCCAAGCCTATTCCCTCAAGAGGTGAGTGGAATGGCCTATTGGAATGTTGCTAGAATGCTCCAAGGAGAAAAGAGGATTCTCAAGGGAGAACTAAGGAAGCATAACAATACTATAGAAATAATAAATTCTTAGTGCACCCATGGCCTCCATTTATAACATGTCTTCAAGGCATTATTCAACTAGTTTTTGGTGTGAACAAGGGGCCATTTAGGACACCCTTTGGTCCTTGACCAGCCTCCCATTCAAATTCAACTAAGATTTGAGGGTCAAATCAAGTTGGGAGCTGGTCCATAAGTGGTTGAGGGGCCGACAAGAACCATAAATGCGTTGTTCACAGGATTGCATGGATTTTCTTGTACACAGTCACACATATGGCACATTGTGCACTCTATGGGCTTCTTTGGCCCACACACTGTGCGTGTGCTTCCTTTAGTGAGTTATATCATTTAAATTTTTGTCAAGTTGTATAGTTTTTGCCTCTTGGAAATGAATTTTTGGTGTTGTAGGTGAACTAATGGTTGTTTGGAAGTGTTGTATGTATGTAACCATTGCCTGCAATGTTGTGGACGAAATTTCAGTGATAACACATGGGTCATAGTTCTGTTGAGATCAATTATTGCTTCCAAAATTTCGCTTCCTTTTCTATTTTCCCAAATTCTCTTTCCCATTTATTTTCCCTCTTCTATACCTACCCTCATTCCCCTTTTCTTTTCTCCCTTCTCATTTCCTTTTCTAGTTACCATACTTAGTTGCATTTAAAAAAAAACGACGATTCCACAGGTAGGAGGTCTCGTAGGTCTTCATCTCCATCCATGTTCCTATGTTATGTGTTCAACCGACCACCTTGTTATAATATAATTAACCATTTTTGAAACTTCACAGGTTCATGGGTTCAAGATATCATCTTCCAAGTTCCACAATCTCCACTTTGCACCCAAATGCCCGTGATCTACATTATGACCGCTAGACTTTTCGTGAGTACCAGTCCTTGATGTATTTCATTTCTCTTGTATCCAAGTCTGACCAACCTCTTTGCAATACCTAGATAATGTTTTATCATTTGCAACCACGGGTTTGCGGGTTCACAAAAGGCTCCATATTCAAATTTCTCTTGTCCATCCCCGCCATCTTTGTGCTTTTCCCAATACACATTTAGTGTGGTTTAATGATAATAAATGATCGTGTAGGATTCATAAAGATCGTCATTTATAATGAAGGACTGAAGGATATTTTTCATTAAATTGCATTAAAACACAATTTTCCAAAGGTTATATTATCGTTATCTCTTTGAAAGGATTCATTTCAAGTTATTATACAGTTGAAAGAATACTCTCGTCAATCTATGGTAGAAGTGGCTAGACAATATTTTTGTGGTGACACTTTGAATATTTTTAGTTGTGAAGGCCAGAAATTTCAAAGGTCCAGAGCATATTCATATTAATCATCTCCTCCTACACAAAAAGACGTAATATGGTCATCGTGAATTACTCACGTAGGGCGTGTTCCTGAGGTATTTGAATGCAAAGAATTTGTTGCATGGTGCATTGAGAAGTATGTTTCGAGCCAACGAATTTTCTGATGTGTTCATTAGATGTTGAGGCTCCTTGAGCCAACACTTTTCTTCAAAGGAGAAGATTGCAGATATTTTCTAAAGAAACATGACAATGGCCTAGATCTCTTGCTTGATTTTTTTGGAGAATCATGCAGCTGTTCCAAAAGACATAACCATGATTTAGGTCGACTCTTTTAAAAACCCCTTTCGAGAAATCGCTTGGTTTTTTTCCAGGTTGATAGGTCAGGGAAGCACCGCCACTATTTCTCGCATGATTCTTTATATTTTATATTTTATAGTTAAAGAACAAGCTATATTTGACTGGGGAACTCTTCCCTCACTTACCAGTTAATTGATCAAATCTTTTGGTGGTCCAAAAAACTCTCAATGGGAAGGCATGATCCAAAAAGGATCCAGTGAAGGCTAAGAATAACTCAAAACTCACAGAGGAAACTCTGAATGCTCAAAATGGCTTCAACAGACAAACAAAGGGAAAAACTTCAAAGTTATCAAAACTTAATGAAAACAACATGATTGCGAAGAGCGTGTCGCAATATTTCCGACGACACAAATGAATCGTCAAACAGAGTTACGGTTTGAAAGATATTCATGGTCAAAGATGCGATCAACCAGGGCCAGTTAGCAGGGGACACATCATTGTCCATACTATTGATGTCGACATGACATCAACAACTGACATAGCATAGTGATGTCATCATACGGATGATCACGTTAGCATGCCATGTGGTAGCACCATAGGATGCCACATGTCACCCACTAGTGGACTTTTCCATTGTCCATATGGACCAAAAGGAAAGTGCCATGTGGCACCCCCAAGATATGCCACGTGGAACCACCTAGGGAGAGCCATGGTTTAGTACGATGATTATAGGGTGAGCCACGTCAGCATATGATCAGTTGAATCAGCAGGCACCACGTGGCCCAATCATGGAGAGACACGTGGCATCTCGAGAATGCCCAATGTTAGCCCGTGAATGATTTTGGTTTTAAAAAAAGAATTGGAGAGTCCGCCAAATCTATATAATCATTTCTGGAATTACTAATAGGACCACTAAAGTTAGTGGAGGTTTAACAATGGATAAAGATATATGTAACCACTACCAAAAATGGATTCTGGCAGGTTCGACCCCAAAACCTCTGCCCAAAACAAAGCCTTTAAAACTCCACTCTAACCAATGGGCCAAGGGGTGTGCCTTGGTATATCTACCTCGTTTAATGTTTAAGAATGAATTTAGGGATAGATCTAGTGGGAAAAAAGGTGCACGACCATACTGTACAATCTGACACAGATTTCGAGGTAGATGCTATCATAATTGTTGGTGCAAACAACACATAAACCGAAACATGATTTCTTTTGGGTCTGGGAGTGCCAAAGTTGGATCGAAGCATGGAAATAGTCATTTTTGGGTAATTCGAATCCACAAATCCAATGGTGATGTTTTTTTTCTAATCTGAGCATTATTTCTATAGCTTGATTTCAAAATGAGGTATATTCATGTATTTTCCAAATTCTATTGCTGAGTTAATTAAAGAGCCTACCCATTTGAGAGTAGGACCCAGAGACATAGTCCACCAGTGACGAACTCTGTTATCAAGTTTTTGTGTTCATATATGATTCTTATGTCTCTTCATTTTTATGTTTTCCCTTCTTTAATGGTGCACATTAATTTATGCTCATTTAATACAATTCTTTATAAGTCACGATGAAAATACCACGGATCATGTTGGTATCAGAGCAGTCATCTTTGACTTGAATTGTTGAGCGTGAATGCTTACTAGGGACAAGCATAAGCATGGTGAAGGAACTCTAAAGACTTTCAATCCCAAATTTGGTCATGTATCTAGAAGGAAGAAAATGGTAGAAGAAGACAAGCGTGATGAACAAGAGAAAAACTTTCACATGGTCTTTTATTGCATGTCAGAAATGGTCAAGTGAATGCATGGAGATTACAAGAAGAGGATGAAGAAGAAAGGGAAGAAAAATGAAACACATATAGATCATGATGCTTCAGTAAACCAAGGGGCTGGAGGAGATCTTCCTGAGCCTCCATCTTCACCTTTGATTTCTAGTTCTTCCTTTTAAGAAACCATTATTAAATATTGATGTAAAATTTTCTTTACCTATGTTTAATAGAGATATTAATCTTGAAAAGTTAGATAATTGGATCTGACAGGTTGAAGTGTATTTTTGTGTCCAACATATTGATGAAGATGAAGTTAAAGTGCAATTGACTTCTCTTCGGTTGGAAGGAACTTCTCTCATATGGTGGGAGATCAAGCTTCAGGACCAAATTAAGTGTGGTAAGTTTCTTTCCTCATGGTTGGAATTTAAATCAATGATCATGAAGCAATTTTATCCATTAGGTTATTTACATAAAGCAATGATGCAATGGAAATCCTTAAGGAAAAGTAAAGGACAAACTGTACAAAGTTTCATAGAAGAATTTAGGAAGAAATATCTTGCATTGAACATTCCTTTATATTCTTATGAGACTTTAATGAAGTATATTGGCACACTTCACAGTTATAATCAACATAATTTTCTCTTTTTTAACCCCACTAGTCTTGACAAAGTTTGTGTGCAAGCCACTCACCTAGAGAACAGGGGGAAACGTGTTCAAGAAGATACCACAAAGAAACCTTCCAATTTCCCACATAAGACTTTTAAGAAGTTTAAAAGGAAGGACAAGAAGACTGCTATAGTGACGAGAGAAGGAGGAAAACCATCTTGCACTCATTGCAAGAAGAGCGGTCATGATGAAGAACACTATTGGAAACTGCATCCGAAAAAGAAATCGAAATAGTTCGGTGGAAAGGGGAAGACAAAGACCGTTTCTACAATAGAAGAAGATCTTGGTTCCGATTTAGGAGATGAAGGAAAGATCACAGCAGTTGGAGTACAAGGTAAAGACTCTCTTCATGCTATTTCTAGTTCCAATGATGAATCTCATGTTGATGAACGAAAAAGGAATGAGTTATTTTACATAAGAGTTGTATCTAAACATACTAAGATAGCTACATTATTTGATCTGGGTTCCCAAGTTAACTTAATATCTGAAGCACTTGTCAAGAAAATGGGTCTTGAAACAAAACCACATCCAAAACCTTATCATCCTTGTTGGGTATGAGACAAAGAAAAACTTAATGTCACCAAACAATGTATGATAAGATTTTCTATCGCTTGAAAATTGATTGATTAAGTTGATTCGTATGTACCACTTGATATATGTGGCATAGTGTTGGGAAGTCCTTATCTTTATGATAGAAAAGCAGTCTTCTTTCGACATGAAAATAAATACCACCTTACTAAGGGGGGAGTGGAATATATTGTTAGATCTCATAACATGAGGGTAAACACCACACTTGTTAGTGTAGAACAAATGAAAAGACTCATAAACACTACTAAGAGATATGTACTCATGGTTGTCAGAGATAAAGATGTCGGGACATCTAATGCTTTCCAAGGGTGTGATCCATCTCATAAAAAGGAATTAATTGATATTGTTTCTAAGTATGATGATATTTTTCAAGAACCAGATGGATTACCTCCTAAGAGGGAAATCCAACATGAGATACATCTTCAGCAAGATTCTCCTTTGCCTAATGTGGGAATGTACAGGATATCAGTTGTGGAGATGAAAGAGACCAAGAAGTAGGTACATGGATTATTGGATAAAGGGGTCATCAGGCCCAGTTCATCTCCTTGTGGTTCTCCTATCATGATGGTGCCAAAGAAGGATGGAACATGGCAAATGTGTGTCGATTATTGGGCCTTAAATAAAATCAAGGTGAAAAATTGATACCTTGTTCCTTGTATAGATGATTTACTTGATCAATTGAAGAATGATGTCTATTTCACTAAGTTGAATTTGCAAAGTGGATATCATCAAATCAGAGTCATAGAACAGGATGGATGGAAAAATTCCTTTAAAACCAAGCACATATTGTTTTAGTGGTTGGTTATGCCATTTGGGATTTGTAATGCTCTGACAAATTTCATGCATGTGATGAATGATGTATTCAGGTCTTTCATAGATGACATTGTGATTGTATATTTATATAGCATTCTTTTTTTTAGTGGGACATGAGATGAGCATGTGAGGCATGTAAAACAAGTATTGGATACTTTGAAAAGGGAGAAGTTGTATGTAAAATTTTCTAGATGTGAATTTGGCAAGAATGCACTTGTATACTCAGGCCATATTGTAGGAGGAGGAAAATTGAAAATTGGCCCTTCCAAAACTTATGTAATTGTAAATTGTCCCGAGCCAAAAAGTGTACATGAAGTTCAAAGCTTCTTCGGTGCAATACAATATTGGAGGAGATTCATTCCCAATTTCTCCTTCATAGCAACTCCTCTACGTGCCTTAACCAATGTGAAGAAAAATATTCAATGGGAAGGAAAGCAGCAAAAATATTTTGACACATTGAAAGGGAAGATCAATACCACACAAATATTATCACTATTGAATATTCAAAATCTTGTTTAGATCGAGACTTATGCCAATGGATATGCCCTGGGTGCAGTACTAATGCAATATCGTAAGCCTATCTGTTAACACTCTAAAACTTTTAACCAAGCTCTTGTTAACTATCCTACATATGATAAAGAGATGTATGCATTAATCCAGAGTGTAAAGAAATGGAAGCACTACTTGTTAGGGAAGGAAACCATTATACATACAGATCACCAACCCTTACAGTATCTTCAAGCACAGACCAAATTGCAACAATCTCGGCACTACAGGTGGATGGGCTTTCTACAACAATTTCTCTTGGTAATCATGTATAATAAGGGTACAAGTAACAAGGTAGCTGATATGCTTTCTAGACCTCCTATTGTTGCTTCTATTATTTTGAAGAATTCTTCATTATCTCATGATATCTATATAGAACAATATGCCATGGATGAATAATTTAAAGAAGTATATACAAAGCTAATCCTTGGTGCATAGGTAGAGAACTATTGTATGCAGGGAAAGTTACTTTACCATCTTGAAAAGATATGTATTCCTACGAGTGAATGAGTCCATGTAATACGAGAAGCTCATACTTCCCTTGTGTCTGGGCATTTTGGGATAGGAAAAACTATGGCTCATTTACAAAGGTTTTGTTATTTGCCCCAAATGAAAGAAATTGTAACTAAATATGTAAAGGGGTGTGTGATGTGTTCTACTTGTAAGCCCACTAATAGAAAACTGGGGTTATAATCACCACTTCTTGTTCCATCCCATCCATGGGAAAGTATATCCATGGATTTTTTAGGAGGTTTAGACATGACCAAAGGGGGTCATGACTATTTGTATGTTGTAGTGCATAGGTTCAACAAGATGTGTATCTTGATGCCTTGTAAAAAGAAGATCACTATTGAGCAGACTGCTAATATCTTCTTTCAACATGTTTGGGTTCACTTTGGATTACCCACATCCATCGTCTCGGATCGAGATAATCAATTCCTTTGAGACTTTTGGACTAAATTATGGAAGATGATGGACACCGAATTGAAGAGGAGCATTGCTTTCCATCCATAGACCAATGGATAGAGAGAGGTGGTAAACCAAATAGTGGTACTATTGCTTCAAGGATACTACAAAAAGCGTCCCAAGGTATGGGATGATCATATACCCTATGTACATCATGCGTACAACTGAGCTTTACATTCATCCACTCATATTTCACCTGTTTAGACATGTTTTGGGTACCTACCAAAGGTTCCTTTGGAATTGATGTATGGGAGAGATACCAATGTAAATGAAGATCGAATAGAGGACAGAGCCCACAAGTTCATCCAGAGGATTCAATAGATACACCAGGTAGTCAGGGAAAAATTGGAGAAGAGTCAAGAACATTATAAAGATCAACACGAAAAGCACATGGTTGTGTTAGAAAAACAGGACCACAGAGCAATAAAATAAAACAAATGCAGAAATAAAACAAAGAAGATACACAATACAAGAGAGACACAGATTTACATGGTTCACCCAATGTGGGCTACGTCCACCAGAGAAATTGCCAGGTCCTTTCTTTATTATTATCTAGCCAAATGAAGGGATACAACCTACATCAAAACCCATTGTAACTTCCTCTTATTTCTCTCACAGTCTCCTCTCTCAGAATACAATGCTTGCCAACCTACATAGCCACAATACATTTCCCTCATAAAAGAGGGTTGCTTTCTAGGGAAAAAAACCCTAACATAATCTCTATTGTTAGATATGCGACCTTATAATGAATGGTCCAGATTTACAATGAAATTACAATATACTTTTACAAGGCAATTTTTGCTTCGAGGGCTTCGCCCCCGAACCCTTGTTGGGGGCCCGCTTGCCCCCAAACCCCCCAGATGGGGGGATAGCCCCCCCGGACCCCGCAAAGGGGCTACCCCCCCTTTGCACTCCTCTGCGTGGAAGAGTGTACATACTTCTGGGGTGTAAATACTTCATGGGGTATAAACACGGTTGAAAGTAAAAGACCTCTAAATCAAGAAGATAATCAGGCTCCACAACCAACAATCTC
>JZKD02S1679803.1:141367-153850 GCA_000966675.3 Picea glauca | reverse complement strand
AAAATGAAGGGATACAACCTACAACAAAACCTGTTGTAACTTCCTCTTCTTTCTCTCACAGTCTCCTCTCTCAGAATACAATACTTGCCAACCTACATAGCCGCAATACATTTCCTTCATAAAAGACGATTGCCTTATAGGGAAAAAAACCCTAACATAATCTCTATCGTTAGATCTGTGACCTTATAATGAACGGTCCAAATTTACAATGAAATTACAATATACTTTTACAACGCAATTTTTGCTTTAGGGGCTTCGACCCTAAACCCCCACTGGTGGCCTTCTTGCTCCCAGACCCCCCAGCCGGGGGGATAGCCTCCCCGGACCCCGCAAAGGGGGTACCCCCCCTCTGCACTCCCCTGCGTGGAAGAGTGTACATACTTCTGGGGTGTAAATACTTCATGGGGTATAAACACGGCTGAAAGTAAAAGAGCTCTAAATTAGGAATATAATCAGGCTCCACAACCAACAAGTTGATCATCAGTTCTAGGTTGGAGATGGGGTATGGCTTCACATCAACAAGGAGAGATTGAAGGGTGAAGGAAAGAAAATAAATCCCATTTGTTATGGACCCTTCATTATATTAGAGAAAATTGATACCAATGCTTTTGTTCTGGATATTACACCTTATATGCAGATTTACTCAGTTGTGAGTGTTGAGAACTTGGAACTTTTTGAGCCTCTCGTGATCATGGATCAAGATGAGGAAGTTTAAATTCAATCAGTTGATGATTTTGCACCAGAGCACTTATATGTGTTACATAAAGATATCATCCTGTACAGGAGGATGAGGAATTCATGCAGGGATGATGTTGATTACCTTTGAGTAGGCTTAAAGGGCACCCATCCAAGCAAAGAAAAGTGGATCGAGAAGGGCAAAGTGAGGGAACTCTTCCCTCACTTACCAGTTGATTGATGAAATCTTTTGGTGGTCCAAAAATCTCAGTGGGAAGGCATGATCCAAGAAGGATCCAGAGAAGGCTAAGAATAACTCAGAACTCACAAAGGAAACTTAGAACGCTCAGAATGGCTTCAGCAGACAGAGAAAGGGAAAAAATTCAAAGTCCTAAAAGATCAATGAAAATGTAATGATCGTGAAGAGCATCACAAGATTTCTAACAACACAAATTAATCGTCAAACCGAGTTACGGTTTGAAATATATTCACGGTCAAAGATGCAGTCAACCAGGACCAGTCAGAAGGGGACACATCATCATTTGTATTGCTAGCATGGCATAGTGACATCATATTATGGATGATGAATTCAACATGCAACGTGGAATTACCAGAGGATTCCATGTGTCACCCATTAGTGGAATTTTCAATGGTCCATATGGACCAATAAGAAAGTGCCATGTGGCACCCCCAGGAGATGCCACATGGCACCACCCACGGTGCCATGTGTTAGTACAGCGGTGACAGGGCGAGCCACATCAGAATATGAGTAGGATAATCAACATGTGCCATGTGGCCCAATCATGGGGCGATATGTGGCATCCCAAGAATTCCCAATGTTAGCCCATGAATGATTTTGGTTTAAAAAAAAGAATTGGTGGGTCTGCCGAATTTGGCGGACCATGCCAAATCTATATAATAATTGGCTAAATTACTAATTGGACCGCTAAAATTAGCGCAGGTTTAACCATGGATAAACATATATGTAACCAATACCAAAACCTAAGTCCGTCGGGTTCGACCCCGGAACCTCTGCCCAGAACAAAGCCTTTAAAACTTCGCTCTAACCAATGCATCAAGGGGTGTGCCTTGGTATATCTGCCTCGTTTAATATTTAAGAATGTGTTTTGGGCCAGATCCAGAGGGAAAAAAGGCTCATCATCGTACTGTACAATCTATCATCGATTTTGAGGTAGTTGTTGTCATAATTGTTGGTGCAGAGGGCATGGAAACTGAGACAAGATCTCTTTTGGGCCTGAGAGTACCAGAGTCGGATCAGAGCATGGAGATAGTCATTTTTGGGTAATTCGATGCCACGAATCCAATGGTGATGTTTGTTTTCTGATCTCAGTATTATTTCTATATCTTGATTTCAAAATGAGGTATATTCATGTATTTGCCAAATTCTTTTGCTGAGTTAATAAAAGAGCCTACCCATTTGAGAGCAGGACCCAGAGACATAGTCCACCAGGGACGAACTCCATTATCAAGTTTCTTTGTTCATATCTTATTCTTATGTCTCTTCATTTCTAAGTTTTCATATAAGACAAAATGTTAAATGGCCTTATTGCTAACAAATGTGGAAACGCCACGACACATACATCACATCCTCTAAAACATTTAGGAGGTGTGATATTTCACACAAAATTTTTATTTAGGTGCTACACTATGTATCTCTCAAATGTTTTAAAGGCCATGAGATGTATGTCGCATCATCCCAAAGTGTGAAAGGATGCAAAATGACACATATAAAGTAAAACAAGGTGCCACAAGGGATTTTTTTCCTCTTTGGTGTTTTGCAAAAGCATATTTTTGCATGCAATTTGTCGCACTTCCGTAACTACCCTCCTTGACGATTTCTCTTTATTGCATCGCGACAAAATTTCTTCTTGAGTGACACATCACACTTCCAAAAGTTTTCACCATCATACCATGTTGCACTCAAAAATTTCCATGCAATACACATAAGGCGACTCCACTTTTTATTCGTATGAAAAGGTTTTAGAGGTAGACATAAAGACCAAGTTTTTCAAACTTCAAGACTTATCCCATCATCCAAAAATTTTGAGAGATGTGATACAACACACACAAAGTTCGAACATGTGAGATACAATGCATGTCAAAAGTTTTAAAGGATGCAAATAGGGTGTGTTGCACCATAAAACTTTTTGGTGCAATACAATATTTTTATGATTCTTATTAATAACATTAATATGAAAACCCCTCTTGAATAAAATCGATGTTCTCATTCACCCATTAATGAGTATGCTAGTTTATATTGTTTTGGTGTTGTCTAATTCGTCTATGTTTTGGCCTTTTTCACCAAAATTCGATGACATAAATTTGCACTAAATCACAATTTTTTGTTGTTAAAATTGCATTTTTGAATGTATAAATGGATTCAACATGTTGGAAAACCCCCAAGGCACTTGAATTATACAAAATTAACCATTCAAATTTACAGATCCAACAATTTCTTGTTGTATTTTGGACAAATATCCTCGGAAAATATCTCAAAAAAAAAAAAAACATAAAACTACAGTTATTGTTTTTAGTATCTTGTCTTTATCTATTTGAATTTTTATGAAATTTATAAATATATGTATAATATTCTGTGAACAATTGTATTTGCCAAAAATATATTTCATATTATTTTTAATATTATGCTTTTATTTGTTTGAATTTTTATATGTTAACAAGTAACTTCTACTTTTATTATGTTTCATTTTTATTTTTTTTTAATTTACTACAAATATACATGTTTACCCACAAAGTGTCCTCTAAAAATTTCCTTTCCATGTTAAATTTTTAGAACCCAATTAATACAAAGGTTACCTATTTTTCTTGAAACGTTTTTCTCTTTTCAAATCTTATGCCATTTATACAAAAGTAAAAGATAATATATTTCATTTTATAAACCAATTCAACTCGAACCTTTTTTTTTTAACTTCATTAATTTTTAAAATTGTTTTTAAGTTTTTAGAATTGTTTTTAACCAAAAGCAACATTTTTTTCAAAATTAGTTCTTATAAACTAGGGCTTAGGACTGAAAAGAGCGTACTCATAGTGTCAATTATCCACTAATAATTGTTCACTATTGGATGGCCATCATTGCTTGATATGACTTGGCATCTTGTTAGTAAACGTTTTGAATCATTACAATTTTTATAGCATTTTCAAGTGAATCAATGATATAGAGAGAAGTTCTTCACCATTTTAAATCAAATCATGTCTAGGTAAATTGGAGTCTTTTCTATCCAAGACAGGTTCACTTCAGCACTAGTGAAGTATAATAATTGAATTAGAAAGATATTTTTTTTTTTTATATAATCTTATCATTTCAAGTAGAATGGAGTCTTTCCTATCCAAGACGGGTTCACTTCACTTCAGCATTAGTGAAGTATAATAATTGAATTACAAAACTATTTTTTTATATAAAATTATCATTTCACTTGATGAATGAGATCAACGAACTGATTGTTATTAACATTGCAATTATTGTAATTAAGTAGACTTAATGAATGAGTGGCGCAGACCCCCTACCCTCCAAAGGACGTCTCGACCTCCCATTCTTGGATTGTTCGAAATACTGAGTTGAAGAAACTCTTTGGGTCAGTTTTTTTTGTCCTAGTGACCATGACTATAACCATGGGTCTCTCCCTTTGCGATTCGGGCTTTGGGGATATCCCGAGCTCTTCCTTTTTCTTTTCTAGAAATGCGCTTTCCCGGATCTTTGGGATTTCACCATGTGTCTCCTTAGATTTGTTGGTCCTACAATGGTTCGGTTTTTGTGGCTTCATGAACCTCTCGGTTTCTCGTCCTAGAACTTTCGGACATCCGATTCCTGAATTCCTTAATCCACAACCACACGTTCCCCTTGTGATTAACGACTGGGATCCGTTCGCGACTTCAGACTTCGTGACTTTTCTTTCGTTGAGCCTGCCAGCATTTCGAACTCTGAAGTGTTGAAAACACCTTACAACTATACTCCACATAACTCTCCCAGATCTGATGATATGGAATCGTTCGCCTCCCCCAAGAATGAATCTTGTCCACTCATTTTAGTGAAGACTCCGAGGACTTCTCTCCTTGAAGAATTTCCACCGCTCTCCATCCTAATCTTTACTTCTTCTACCTTCTCTCATTCCTTTGAACACCCTCTTCGACAGTTAGTCGAAATCTTGATCTGTGCATACCTTGCAATAGATCCTCTTCCACAGTCGAATCCCTTGTGGATGACTTTAAACTCCTTGTGACTATTCTCCAATCGCTTATGTCTCTCATGATTGAAATCACACTATGTCTCCTGAGATTTCGAATCTGAAGCTCTATCACACACTCCTTGCATACGTCAATGCACTCCTTGCAGACGTCAATTCACGCCTTGCACACATACAAGTTCTCTTTATCTCTTCTGAGCTTCGAGTCAAAACAGACTCGGTCACACACTCCTTGCGGACACTATGAACACCTTGCACACGCTCAATGAAGAGAAATAATTGAAACTTAGTTACTCTTCACAATGAATCATACATTCAACAATGCAAATGCAGTCATGGATACAAGAACAAGAAATGACAAAGAATTGAAATTAAATAGAAAGTCTACCATTCATTCAGATAGACACATAACAACCCTCATTGGGACAATATTCCTCTGTTATATTCATTCAACTGAAAATTACATACTTTCATACAATATTTCTCTGTATCTCCCAACTCTTGACTTACAATGACAATCTACACATTAGATTCAGCAACCACTCCTCGACAACAATACAAATATTTATATAAAGGGACTCTCTTGAGTTCTTCCCTCCAACTACTCTATGTTATCCTATCAGAATTAAATGCTATCAACTACTTAACATTTATTACAATAAATATTGAGTCGAACAGATAAGAGTGCAAGCTCCAGATCTGTACTGTGATCCATCTTATAAAACAAAATGCATTCCCCACCGATCTTACATGATGGCTCAGCCTCCGATCATTAAATATGTTCATAACTAAAAAATCTTTGTCAGATATTACATTAATACATCGATCTTTGAAATTAAAAAATATTTCAAAATACGCACTAATGCGCCCAGTTGTCTCCCGCTTGTGCTTTGCTGGCGATGCTCCTGCATCATACTCCCTTGGCTAAAAATTTCATGGACTCATGTCCATGAGATCCTGCACTGATCTTCCATGCTTCTAGATTTATGCTTCACCAACCCAACTGGCATATTCTACTGGTCGTCCTTTCCACTTCACCAATTATTCAAAATACATCTTCCTTCGGGTCTTTTTATCAACTCGTTCATCTACGATCTTTTCCATCTGCAGCTTCTCTTCTACAGGCATTTTCTTTCTCAACTTAATTTCTCCTCGATCTTCTGAGCCTCCGGTTCTATCTTCCCTATATTGATATAGTTCCGAAATGTTGAATATGGGAGATATACCCACATCTTTTGGCAGCTCTAAATCATAAGCATTCTCATGAAATCTCCTCAGGATTTTACATGGTCCTATCTTCTTCAGCTTTAGCTTAATGTATGTTCCCCTCAGGAACCTTTCCTTCCTTAGATGTGCTAGGACTTGATCTTCGACTTCAAATTCAAGATTTCTCCTATGTTGATCAACTCTGTGCTTGTATTCATTGATGCTCTTCTTCAACTTCTCCTTGATATAATTGTGTATTTCATGCATCTCTGCAGCAAAGTCTTCGGCTCCAGCGCTTCTAAAATCTCTCTGCTTCAGATCTCTCAACTCTGACACTCCTCTTGGATTTATTCCATACATTATTTGAAATGGAATTTTCCTAGTTCTTATGTTCACTGAGTCATTATATGAAAACTCGAATTGTTCTAGAATATGATCCCACTGACTATGGTGTTCAGTGACCAAAATCCTCAGCAAATATCCTAATATTCTATTCACCATTTCAGTCTGTCCATCCGTCTGTGGATGATATGCAGAACTAAAAGATATCTCTGTCCCCAACTTTTTCCACAAAATCTTCCAGAAATGACCAACAAATTTGGTATCCATGTCTGAAACTATACTCCTGGGCAATCCATGGAGTCTTACAACTTATCTGAAAAACAAATTCGCAACATGCATTGCATCACTAGTCTTCTGGCATGGGATAAAGTGTGACATCTTCAAAAATCTGTCCACCACCACAAATATGGAATCACTTCCTCTTTGTTTCCTTGGCAATACCAACACGAAATCCATGCTTATTGCATCCCAATGCCTCTTTGGAATAGGAAATGGATGATACAACCCAGTATTCTGCTTCTTCCCTTGGCATACTAACAAATCTTACAATTGTTGACAAATTTATTCACCTCTACTCTCATACTTGGTCAATAATATGAACCGTTTAATTGGGGAATTTTTTTGTCATGGCCGAAATGTCTGGCTAGACCTCCTCTATGTTTTTCCTTCAACAAATTCTCGCTCATCGAGCATCTTGGTATGCACAAATGGAACCCTTTGATCAACAACCCATCCTAAATGAGATATTCATCCCACTGGCTTCTGTCTCTAAGTACAAGATTCACACATGCTTCATATGCCTCTCCAAAATCTGGGTCATTGTGGTACATTTCCTTAAGGTGGACAAACCCCAAGGTATTGACTTGAAATTCCTACAGAATAAACATTCTCCTGCTCAATGCATCAACAACCTTATTAGCATTCACATAAATATGTTTAATGACAAAAGTGAAATTTTGCATAAACTCTATCCACTTGGCATGTCTCTGGTTTAACTTCTCCTATCTGGTTATGAATTGCAAAGCTTGATTGTCTCTATAAAAAACAAACTGCTTCGGTACGAGATAGTTCCTCCATTTCTTCAAGGCTTGAATTATGGCATAAAAATATTTGTTGTATGTGGAGTACTTCCTTTTGACCTCATTTAGATTCTCACTGAAATATGCAATAGGTCTGTTGTCTTGACTTAAGACCACTCCAATTGAAACTCCACTCACATCACATCTTACTTGAAATTTCTTTCTGAAATCCGGTAATACTAGAATCGATTGTTTTGTTATTTTCTTCTTCAATATGTTGAAGCTCCTCTCATCCTCTTCTTTCCACTTGAAATACTCGTGTCTTTTATTCACTGTATCTATCATTTGAGCACTAATCCCACTAACATTTCTGATGAACTTTCGATAGAAACTTGCTAATCCATGAAAGCTTCTTACTTCAAAGATATTATTTGGTGACGACCATTCTCTGATTTCTTTTGACCTTTTTGGGATCCATATTCAATTCGTTTGAAGAAATCACAAAAACCATGTATATGAGTTTTTTCTTCATGAAAGAGGACTTTTTCAGATTAATCAACAACTTCTTTTGCTGCAACCTCCTCATCACCATTGTCAATTGTCTCAAGTGATCCTCCTTAGTCTTTCTAAATACCAGTATATCATCTAGATATACAATCACAAACTTACCAATCAAAACATTTTAACACTTCATTCATCATCCTCATAAAAGTACTTAGGGCATGCGTTAAGACAAACAACATAACAAGCCATTCATACAACCCCTCATTTGTCTTGAATGTTGTTTTCCACTCATCGCCTTCTCTCATCCTTCTCTAGTGATATCCACTTTTCAAATATATTTTTGAAAAATAGTTAGCTCCACTCAGGAAATCCATCAAGTCATCGATCCTTGATAATGGAAATCTATATTTGATGGTGATCTTGTTTATGGCCCTTGAGTCCATACACATTCTCCATCCTCCATCCTTATTTGGACTTAATACAATTGGTACTGCACATGGAATCAAACTTTCTTTGACCAATCCTTTGTGTAACAGATCCTAAACTTGTCTCTTCACCTCCTCATTCTCTTGAGGTGTCAACCTGTATGCTGCTTTATTCGACGTGATTTCTCCCGGTATCAAGTCAATGTGATGGCTGATACTTCTGATAGGTGGTAGTGATTTTGGAAACTCATCCACTACAATGTCAACAAAATTCTCTAACAGTTCCTGAACTTCCTCAGGTAAATATTCCATTGAATTAATGGTAAGGATAACCCTCAGCTTCCTCACTACAAAAAACTGCATCTCCTATTCCTTCTTTAATTCATTCAGGATTTCCTTCCCACTCATGAGAAGTATACTCGTGCTAGCTTCATCCTTCACCTTATTTTCTTCAATTGGCAACAACATGTGTGTCCTACAATTCTTCTTTAAGGTGTAAGTATTCCTACTCCCATCATGAATGACATTCATGTCATACTTCCATGGTCTTCCCAAGAAAACATGACATACATCCATGGGAATCACATCACATAGAATCTCATCTCTATATCCTCCTATTTTAAATTCAACCAGACATTGTTGAGTGATTGTTACCTGATGACCTTTTTGCAACCATGAGACCTTATATGGTGTCGGATGTGTAGTTGTCTCCATCTCTAGCTTCTCCACCATCTCCGTGGATACTAAGTTGTTAGTGCTCCCACTGTCAATTATCACCTTGCAAACCCTATCCTTCATTTTGCAAGATGTCCTTCACAAATTGTTCCTCTGTGTTGGTTTTTCAGTCTCTGGCTCTTGCTTCAAAAGAAATGTCTTCATCATCAAGGATTTCCCATATTCTGCACCTTCTTCCTCAAAATCTCTTTTTTGCGCTTCAGAAATGTGAGCTCCACCTCCTTTCTTCCTCTCAAGGCAATCCCAAGACATATGCCATGTTTTTCCACAGGCATAACATCTTACTTCTCCTCCTCTACCTCTTCCTTTGGGAAAAGAGTTTCCATGACCACTCTTTCTTCCTTGGGAACTTCCTCCTCTCTTAGAGTGACTATGTGGTTTCTCCGCCTCATATTTGGGCTTCTGTACTTTATCCTGGGCAACTCCTTTACCTCTATTCAATCTTCAACCTATGTTTTATTGACTCTACTTCCTCGTCAACTTCTCTTCTTCTTTCAGTGCAATTTTATATGCATCCTCTATTGTCTTTACTATCGCCTTACTGATTTCATCCTGGATATCATATCTCAGGCCATTGTTGTATCTAGAAACCTTCTCTTTTTATTTCTCTCTCTATTCATCCCTGATGTTCGATCTGTAGAACTCCTATTAAGGTCCTAACCCGCACATAGGTAGATCAATGTATTCGGATGTAATAAAGGTCAATATTAATAAGTCCTTTGAATAAAATAGAATAAGGTATATGTAAGAATACCTAATAGAATCTTCCTCTTCTAGAAGGATATTCCTCTAGATGCTTCTCTTAATAGACATATTTAGTATAAATAAGGGTCGAGGGTATGAAATCCCTAGCTGGAGATTATTGTAACAGAGCGTTGCTCGATTTGTGGTTGCCCCCTCAAAGAGGCCTGTGAACATTGCTTTCTGAATCAAAGTGCTATTTCTATTGTTGTTCTTATATCATTACTGTGTTATTGTGGAGATTATGCTGGATATTTTACTGTTATTCTGCCATTTCTAGCAATTTATTTCTGTTCTTCATATTTTATATATTTGGTATCTTGCAAGTGGTATCAGAGCACTTTCCTTGGCAGAAATTGTGGGTATTTTTTTTCAAGGTAGAGACATATTCTGGCACCTTTAAGCCACAGAGATCTGTCATTACGTGCATAAACCCGCGGTTGAGAGATTCATATGCGCAGGAAATACAAGTGGTTCTTAAGCGCACATCTGTTGGCCACCCTTGTAACCCCTGTTTGTACCCCTTCGAGTGGTAGCGCATCAGAAAACACCTGTGTACGGATCAGCCTAGATTTATTGAAGCCCTCTTTAGATAAACCTATCGGCCACCGGACTGCTATAGTGTCACCGAGAACAACACTCGGGTAGATACTCTCTAGTACTTGGGTAGTCGAGTAGTACGGCTAAGGGTATGGTCTATCCTCCTTAGTTAGTGCCCTGAGATATTGGGCCGAGTACTACTGTTGGACCCTGCATGTATATCAGAGAGCTATAGCACAAGGCAAACCCTTGTCTGTAGAACCCTTGAATACCTAACCCTTGGGGAACATAAACATAAACATAAACAAATTAAACCGGCGAGATCTATTGTCGCGCATCTGTGTTCGAGTTGCCAAGTAAATACACATTTCTTTCTGGTTAAGAATTTGGGGATTTTAGCACTGCAACATTCTTCAGACCAGAGTATAACCCCGTAGCTAAAAAAAAAGTCTGGAAATTTTTTCACCATTATTTGAGACCTATTCCATTAGATTCATCTCTTCTCCCTTATCACATTCATCCATATCTTTTTTCTGCAAAAATTTCTGACCCCGCCCACTCCCTTTTCAGTTCACCCATCCTCATAGCCCATACCTGTAGCCAAGAATTGGAGTCTCACTTCAACACCTTGCAATCTAGTTTCCTCGAGACCCAACAAGAAGTGCAACAACTAAGTGCTACTATTGCCTCCCGTGATACATCCATCAATACCACCATAAATGCATCTGTAAATGCAGTTGTGCAGTCCGCAATGACAGAAGTCAAACATGAACTGACCACCTAGCTTGAATCTGTCTTTGCATCACTCTGCACCAAACTCAAGATCCCTATCGATGACTCTTTTCCTGATGCACATACAAAGACTGAAGGTGAAACTTCTTCCCATTCCTTTCAGCCCTTTCAACGGGACATACACCTTCCGCGGGTGGATGTAACCAAATTTGATGGCTTGGATCCCACTGGTTGGGTCACCCAAATGGAACATTATTTCTCTCTCTACAACATTACCGATGACTTGGCTAAACTCCAGTATGGTGTTCTCCATCTAGATCAAAAATGTTGGCAATGGTGGCAATGGAAAAAAACTTCCCGTCAAGGGTATATTGCTTGGACCCAATTTGTGACTGAGCTTTATGAACGATTTGACACTGACACCAACCATTTGGGCCGTTTGAAAAAATTGAAGCAATTAGGCACAGTAGAAGACTTCATAGTTGCATTTGAGCACCTGGCATTTGGAAAAGAGGGCATGACTGATGCT
Source organism: Picea glauca (assembly GCA_000966675.3). Taxonomy (NCBI): domain Eukaryota; kingdom Viridiplantae; phylum Streptophyta; class Pinopsida; order Pinales; family Pinaceae; genus Picea; species Picea glauca. The sequence continues at coordinate 142,182 of JZKD02S1679803.1, read as the reverse complement.
TTCTTTCAAGAGTGTTTTATCAGTGGCCTCAAGGAGGATATTCGAGCCCATGTCCTCATGGCTCGACCTACGACTTGGGTGGAGGCTACTAAAAAATATAAATAAGCACAACAAATTATTTCCTCTCAAAATTGTAAGCCTTCCTTTATCCCTCGCCTTAAACCAGTAAACCCCACTACTCCCTCCGCCCCATTAAAGATCCAAAAATTGACCAGGCCTGAAATGGTTGAATGCCAACTCAAATGCCTATGTTATAATTGTGATGACAAATATTTCCCAGACCACAAATGTAAGGAACAAAATCTTTTTATGGCCATCTCTAAGGATATTCCGGAAGAGGATGTTGACACTCCCCTTGTGCCCGAGTCACCATAAATCACTGACATAAACCCTCCTTCCGACCCTCCCGAAGTGGAACTGATCATTTCCCTCAACGCTCTCATTGGCTTCTCTACCCCCCAAACCCTCAAGGTAATCGGTTAGATCAAGCACCGAAAGGTCATCATTCTGGTTGGTAGTGACAGCACCCACAATTTTATTCATCACCGCATTGCCCAAGAAACCCATTGCTACATCCATGCTGTCAACAATTTCCAAATCATGATTGCCAATGGTGGTTCTATGAAATGTGGTGGGTGCTGTGAAAATGTGAGTCTCCAAATCGGTGACTACCACCTAAAATCCCATATGTTTTCTATTGACATGGGCAGTTGCGACATTGTGTTGGGTACAGACTGGCTAAGGACTTTGGGTCCCATTCTCATGGATTTTCATAACTTAACCATGCAATTCGACCAAGGAGGCCACCAATATAA
>JZKD02S1679803.1:114987-130507 GCA_000966675.3 Picea glauca | reverse complement strand
CTGGATCAGTAGATGAAAAAAAGTCCTACAAAACTTGCATTTACAACATATGATTACCCATGTATTCCAGTATATGGAATGGTTTTTATATGGATGTCAATAATGAGATGCAGGTGTAAGAGGAAGCATAAGAAAGTTTGAAAGATTGAAGCCCTGACACTGATGAAGATATGACCACACTGATATTTAGATAAGTAGTCATTAAGGGAGAGTGTTGGAATATATAATTCCTACTTATCTAATATGCTTGCTAATGTATTGAGAATTAATCTCTACGTGAATTGTGTGATCCTATTCTTAGGAGGTTGTTTGAGAGTTATATTTGTGAGATCCTAGTTTGGTGTCTGGTTGAGATATTCTCTTAACCTCTCCATTTATCTTATTTTCACCATTTATCTTTAGAATAAGTTAGATCTGATAACAACATGTGCACTCTATTTAATAGATTCCAATGTGTTGATATTGAAAAATAATTGAATATTTGTGTATTATACTCTACTCTTCCATTTTATCATTCTCCAACAGATAACCAATCCAAAAAACTGGGTAAACATGCAACCTAAAACCATCTAAACTATCCATTATCCACTACAACTATTATTGTTATTTTATCTCACACTAATTTCAACATAATTGATCAATATATTTTACTATGCAGGTTCAAACAAGCTCATTGTTGGTGTTGGAGAAGGCACAACCTCCCTTCCTTATCAGACTGTTGAAAAGACTGGTATAACATTTGGTAGAAATTCATTTAAATGTTTACAACCTCGTATCAAGTGATTACTTTCCTCATTTTTTTATTGGATACCTTCAGATTCTGTTTCGGATCCTACACTCGTGAAATGCGAATTTCCTCTGAGTTTTTGGAAGGACCATGTTATCGATTCTCTAACGTCTTCTCACAAGGATTCTCTAACGTCTTCTCACAAGGTTAGTAATCTCAGCGGAATTCCCATCTTTGTAGCAACTCTTTCTAAATTGTTATAATTGACGACGTGAAATAATTTTAGGTTACAACAACAGATGAGAAGCGTATCGAGACATTAATATCCGAGATTAATAATATGTTTAGATCTATGGGCTATGGGGAAACTAATTCGTCTACATATGACACTAATTTGGTAGCAAGGATTCCAGCAGTTGATGGCTTTGAGCAGCCTCAGGTTCTCGAGACACTAGACTGGATTCTTCAAAATCAATTGAAAAATGGCTCTTCGAGTGAAGGATTCTACTTCTTGGCATATGAAAGAATACTAGCTACTCGGGCATGTGTTATTACTCTTACCTTATGGCGGACTAGGGAGACAAAAGTACAAAAAGGTTAGTATATAGAATATTTTATTGATTGAGGGTGAAAATTATTTATCAAGCACACTAGGGTGCCCTCTTTAGTTTGCTAATTGATTGTTTATACCAATTTCCCTCTATAGTTTGTCAATTGATTTTTTATTAAATATACTAACTAACAAGGTGGTGGAAAAGGCTCCTATACTTATTATTTCTTATTAATAATCAAGTACAAATTTATGCGAATGTAAGCATTGTCATGTCTTTCACACAATGATAAAAATATGGTATATATGGTATATTCTCTCGGGTAAATAGTTTTAAATTTGTACATATTAAAGATCTTAAATTTTTGAAGACAAAACATGATAAAAATATCGTATATTCTCTCGCATGAATAGTTTTAAATTTGTACATATTGCAAGTCTTGAATTTTTTAAGACACAAGATGGAAAAATAGAGGATGAAGTTGATAGCCACAGGCCAAGTGGACTTGAACTAGTATTTCCTGCAATGCTAAAAGAAGCTAAAGTCTTAGGTTTGGATCTGCCTTACGAATTGCCTTTCATCAAACAAATCATTGAAAAGATGGAGGCTATGATTGAAAGGTTAGAATCTGATCATGATTTTCCTTTCTAGTTGATAAATTTACCATCTCTCCATGTCTTCTTCTTTGTCGTTGATAAAATTTCCATCTCTCAAATTCATAATTAATTAACTTTTGCTTTGGTATTTGGATCAATATTCCTATGAATATTCTCTATTCCCTTCCAACTATTAGGTAGCAGAAGCAAAAGAGATCATAAAAAACTAGAGCATCAAGAAACAAGATTAAACCGAGATCATTAATCACATAATTAACACAACTATTTATGTGGAAACTCAATATTGGAAAAAACCACGGGCAATGATAATTGGTATTCTTATTATTCAAGGGAGAATTACAATAGCCAATCGAGGCATAAAACCATCCTATCCTCTCATACACACAACACCTCAGTATTGTGTCTTGCTCTCACACACTCTACACATTATACTTTCACCTCTATGGGTATGCTCGTATATATAGCATCTCTCAAACAATTAGACTAACTTATTATAATTAGATCCACAAGTTACACAATTTGTTCACAAAAGAGTGCATGCATGCACATTCCTAATATAGTTGCATGCATGTGTATGTGACCACATGGGAAATTCATTGGCATGTTTCCAATAATCTCCACCTTGACAATGATTTACCTGATATATCATGCCCTTAACTAATTCATCACCTTTCCTACAAGCCAAAAGAAGCCAAGCACCATCACAACTCCACAATTTCTCTAACAATACTATTGCATGAACATGCCAACATGATTCACTCCAATATGGACCATTTTTCTTCCATCAGAAACCTGTCTTATAAACCGATGCACTTGTCCCATTTTGATACGCTGGACTATTTTTGAAATGCACAACACTTTGATCACTAAGGAACACCACATCTTGTACCTTCCCAAACTTACCCAATAGATCCTTGCATTCTTTCAAGACATAACTTGAGGTAGATCTCCTCTCGTCTATATCTCATGAATCATAGTCACAAACTAAATCACTGCAACGACTATAGGTGATACTTGTGCTTCTGTGTTTGAAGCACCCATTTCCATGATCTTTACCTGGTTTTTCCATGTGTATACTGACAACACCAACTGCATGTGAAATGATGACCATTTCCCATCGCAATCATCAAACTTTCTACTAACATATAATGCTCGAGACATATAACAATTTTCTTCTTCTTCAGTTAGGACATACACCTGAAGAAAAATTACAATGGAAAGCCAAAGAGGTTTTACCGGTTTCAAATTACTTATACCGAATTTCTTGAGTATCTTCACCACATAATTATGCTATGATAACCAAGCTTACCATGCCCAAGGTTTATTCTGTTGCTCCCAGATCCTTCATAACAAACGTCCTAACCAACCTGTTGATCTCAACCATGCTTATGCTTGGAACAAGCATAACATATAACACCAAGATAATGAATATACTATAAACACAATGGTTATACTCATTTCTTGTAAAATTTGGCTCACCATGAAGGAATCAAACATATTGTACCATTTCCTTACCCATTCTATGGAACACGTGTAGTCTCAGTGTATTGTCTTGATTCACCATCTTCAAACTCGAGCTAGTTCCAGTTTTCTAACTGCTATGATCCAGATTTAGGAGAAGAATGAACTGATTAATAGACTGAATAAAATAAACACAAAGATATGAAGAATAACACAGAAATCTAGAGGAAAAGAAAACAAACAACCCAATGCACAAATGAAGGGAAGATTGACATTCTACTTCTTATTGGAAAATGGTTTAACCCTTTGATAGCACTGAGAGGGGAACCATTGTACCCATCATTGGCCTTGCATGTTTAGAGGGCATATTTCTATATTTGGGAGCTAAACTATATTCCCATGCAAATGAACCTTATTTTGAACTCTTCAGCATTGTTCTTAAGGTTTGGGTAGCTTGCGTTTGTTGATTTTGAGCCAAAGAAACCCCCGCACCAGTGAAATCTTTTTCCTCATCTTAATCACTGGCTTTAAGCCCAACAAACCCCCTAGGATAGCGAAATAGATAACTATTGATGAAAATGAAGACAAAAGGTTGTTAATAGTGCACCACAATAGCTTGAGGCTAATATCTTACCTCACAAGATTATCAGGGCTCTAAGGTGATTGATATAAACCTGGGCGAGATAGAATGCTATCAGACAAATTGGAATTGGGATCAACCTGGGTAAGATAGAATGCATGACCACACTCAATTCAATTATGAGGCAGACTCTCTTTCCAAAAAAGATCTAACTTCTCATGTAGGTTGGTTTCATTTTGAGGAATCCTACATGGGATCTATGATCAACGACCCTATATCTTCTAAACTACTCCAGCCTTTTTTGTATTTTCCTTTTGGACAATGAAGTACAATTTGGATATTTATAATTTAAACTTGTATGCAGTTGAATCCTACTCATTTTTGTATGGATTTTTGTATGGAATGAAGAACTGAAAGTATATATAAGGTAGCCAAAGATCAACATCAAGGATGTTAAGATATACAGTTTATACTTCTATATAGACCCCAATGTAATAGGAAACAATTTTTTATGCATGAAAAAAAAATATGATTTAATGAAGAGAATATTGACCAAGGGTGTAAAAGCATAGTGTACCATGTCACGATGATGCTTGTCCAATAGCCAGTCTGGTCTGGTGAAGGAGAATATTGACCGATGTTGTGAAAGCATGAATTGTCCAGCGCAGAGGGAAATAAGAAAATGTCGTGCATGCTCAAGTGTGTATCATTGGATCAAAAGTTTACAGTGCATTAAACCAAACATGCAAAGAAAAGCATTAAATGATTTGCAGACGATGCTTAAGGAATTGTATTTTCAAACTATAATCTGACAATGAAATATATCTTATTCTTTTTTTAACCAAAGGATTGAAGGAAAGACAAATTTAGGAGATGATTGGATGTTGGCTAACTATTATTTATAATAAACTCCTATGAGATGACATGACATTTCATGTGATTGACTTCAATTGCCATTTGGGAAGATGACCTTGTCTTTGTCTTCATTTTCATCCCATATTCCCACTTGAGTTTATCATGTCACTTTAAATGCTTATGCTAACAAACAATGCATTCCACATTTCTTTAGCATGCTTAAGGTAGGAATCGGTGTTGGAAAACGAAGAAGCTTGTGCCTACGATTGGGTAAAGTTGAGTACATCCTTGTATCAAGTATCAAGTATTACTTTACTGATTTTTTTTTATCTCAGATTAATTTCATCTCAACTGATTAATGTATTTTAATATCCAGGTTCAAACACGATCATTGCTTGTGTTGGAGAAGGCACAACCTCCCTTCCTTATCAATCTGTTGAAAATACTAGTACAACATTTGGTAGAATGTAATTTAAATGTTTACAACCTTGTATCAAGTCATTACTTTCCTCATTGTTTTTATTGGATACCTTCACATTCGCTTTTGGAAACTACACTCGTGAAACGAGAATTTCCTCAAGGTTTTTGGAAGGAACATGTTATCAATTCTCTAACATCATCTCACAAGGTTAGTAATCTCAGCGGAATGCCCATCTCTATAGCAGCTTTTTCTAAATGGTTATAATTGACGACATGAAATAATTTCAAGTTTCAGCAGTAGATGAGAAGTGTATCGAGACATTAATATCCGATATTAAGAATATATTTAGATCTATGGGCTATGGGGAAACTAATACGTCTACATATGACACTGCTTGTGTAGCAAGGATTCCAATAGTCGATGGCTCTGAGCAACCTTAGTTTCCAAATACAGTTTAATGGATTCTTCAAAATCATTTAAAAAATGGATCTTGGGGTGAGGGATTCTACTTCTTGTCATATCAAAAAATACTAGTTATTCTTGCATGTAGAGATCTAAATATTTAGATTAAGGTGGAAATAAATAAACGCCACACAACTGGTATGTATATTCAAAACATAACATTACTAAAAAATGATTCCATAACATTAAAAATATGTTGGATCTGGAATGATAGTTCTGAACAAATGTTTTTATCAAGAAACTATTTTTTATATTTATAAACATTCCCTTTGTAGTAAATTACAAACCCTGACAACGACTAGATGACTATATATACTCAAGTATGGGTTCTATTTGATTTCATCAAATTATAACCTAGTTCGCATGGAGTGTTAATTCGTTTTTGAGAAAATAATTACAAATACAAACTAAAGAACATAGGAAGTCAAATACCTCTAGTTTGAAATAAAATTACATATCAGGACTGTTGGAAGATTGGTTGTTGTCATTTGTGTCAACCCTAGTCATTGGTTTTGGACCGCAAGATTGATGAAGGTATTTGGACATGAAGGACAATGTACATGCAGAAAAAAACCCCATGGCTGGATAGTATACATCATGTTGTTTCCCGTGGTAGGTGGCACGTCACGTGGATCCTTATGGTTGAGGAGAAATGAATTTTTGAAGATGACAAAGTGAATTGAAGAAGGAAGTACATGCAGGCCCCGAAGATAATTAAAGAAAAGAATTACAAAATAAGAAAGTGTCAAGTCGGCCCTAATGTTAAAAGGAAATGACATAAATGGTATAAATACATTTCATTATACATTTATTTGATACGCAAGTCTAATTTTAGAGGAAATCAGAAGTAAAGAAGGCTGAATTTCAAGGGAGGATGAAGTCTTTTGGTGATGTGTTCTAAGGTATGTTATTTACAGGTCATCTTACCTTTTTTGCTACAATGTTTTTTCTAGAACGATTCAGATGGTGAAATTTCTATGGTATTGAGAAAACATATCAAGGTACATGTGGTAAAAAAATAATCTATTTTTTCACTATAATTTTGGAGATACACTCTGTGGAAGATAGGGTTTTTGACTAGTCCTAAAGCTAGTCAATAAACAAGTATTCTGGGTAAAATAGTTAGAACTTTTTCATAGAGAATCCAAATTAAGTGAGACAAATTTAATTGGAAAGAGTACGAATTGTAGTTTCTTGTGTGCGAGTTTCAAAATCGGAATTTAAATATTGAGAGCGGAGAATTCTGTACAAGTTCTCTCTCCTGAATAAACCAGAATTAACTTCTTTTTGGGGAGGATTCAATGAGTGAAACTTGGATAAGTTTAAGAGAATACATTGAATAATATTATCTATAGGATCAAAGTATTCCAAGAATTGAAGAATAACATAAATTTAAGAAGTCTCAAGAAGCATTATCAGGTTGTATGTGATGGTTGGTTGATGGTGATGATTTAATGTAAAGTTTTATTATCTCTCATATATTCTTGGGTGGAACAAAGGTGCAAGGATGGAGAGTTCAACCCTCTCTTGATATTGGAGGATTGTATCTTCCTCTTGGAGATTTATCTCTCCCTTTACATTTGGAAGATGTAGCTATTTTTGGAAGTCATTACTTCTCTTGAACAATAATTATTGATTATTTCTCATATATCGTGCATGGAGTATTATTGTGTATTAGTGTAACTCTTATATTATTGTTCATTTCTCATTGGATATAATTGAATGGTTTAAGTATAAGTTGAAAATGTTTTTAAATTGTACTTGATACTGATTCACCCCCCTCTCAATATCAACAATTGGTATCAGAGCGGGTTATCTTCAGTGCAGTTTAACCATTGGAAGGGATATCCTAAGAAAAAAGGGAAGACAAAATTCCAAATGGGATTCCACCATTTGATGGAAGAAATTTTGAATATTGGAGTAATAGAATGAAAACTTACTTGAAATCTCTTGAGGCATATGTTTGGTTCCTAGTTGCTTCAGGATACAATGCTTTGAAGAAACCAAAGACTGCAGCTCAGAAGGAAGCAAAAAGCCTAGAGGTATTGAAAAATTCAGTGAAATCCAATGTGGGATCATGTGCATCATCAAAATAACTATGGGACAAGCTACAAGACCTTTATGCAAGGGAAGAAGCATAAGAAGAAGAAGAAGTTGAAGCAAATTATTACAACATCTCAGATTTCAAAGAAGCAAATAGAGGTCAGTTCTTTTTCTTTAATTGTGAAGGAGTAGGACATGTTGAATTTGAATGTACTCATCCAATGATTGAAAGAGATGACACTGACGAAGAAAAATCCAATGAAGAAGAAGAAAATCATGAAGCAAAAATTATTCGACAAGAAGACAAGAATCTTAAAAAATTCAAGCATGTTGAGATTGAAAATAACAAGCTCAAAGACACACATAGAAAACTAAAAAGTGAATTGGTTAGTTGTGAAAATATAGTTGTAAGCTTGAAGAAACAATTATAAGACTTTGAGAAACAAAGAGAACAAAACATTTCTTTGAAAAATCTTCTCGAAGAAGAAAGAAGAATAGGAGAAGTAAGGAATGTCCAAATGATAAAGAAAGAAGAAGATTGTGAGAAAATTGAACAAGAAGTTGTCTCATTGAGAAAGAGCTTAAGAAACTCTCAAGTGCCAAAAGACTTAACACATCTTGGATGCATGGGTGAAACTTCATACAAAGAAGATGGAAATACCAACAAGAAGGTTGAAGAAAGAGCTGCACAAAAAGTTGATGAGAAGTTGACCAGGATACCAGAAAGAATGAATGATTAAAAAAGAGATCAATATCCAAGAAGACATCCTACCTTCATGAATCAAAGAAGCTTCAATCAAAATGAAGGAAACTACAAAAGAGTAGATTATGAACCCAGATGGAATACATCACAAAGAAGACCACTTACTCCAAGGTATCAAAATTTCTTTCTTGGTCATTGTTATACTTGCAAAAAATTTGGACATAAGACAATTAATTGTAGAATCAATAAAAGGAACAAATACGGAAGAAACATGAATGGTGTAAAGAGAATATATGTAAATAATCAGGGATTTGTCAACATAAGTTATAATTCATTTTCCCCATCGATGGAAAAAAATATTGTATGCTACAAATGTAATTATCTTGGTCACAAAGCACGAGATTGCAGATATATGAATGAAGATGTCCCTATGCCAACCATAATATGGATAAGGAAAGAGATTCCAAACAATGAAGATTGTTGAATAGAATTAATCGCTAAAGAATGTAAATAAGAAGATGAATGGTACATAGATAGTGAATGTTCTTCACACATGACCGGGGATCAAGACAAATTCATCAGCTTGAAGAGAAAGGGTGGAAATGTTGGATTTGGAGATGACTTATCTGCCAAAATACTTGGAGAAGGTGTAGTCGAGCTTGGAAGAAAAAATGTAAAAGAAAAGAATGTCCTATTGGTTGAATACTTGAATCATAATCTACTCAATGTTAGTAAAATGTGTGATCAAGGATACACTCTTACATTTGACTCCTAAAAATGTAAAATCAGAGAAAATAACTTAGTAAGATTGGTTGCAACTACAACAAGAAAACCGAACAACATATACATCCTAGACATGAAGAAGAGAGAGAAGAAAGAAGCCACACAAAATGATTCCAAGGAAAAAAAAGTCCCAAAGACCAAAAATAAGGATGAAGTATTATTGAGTGCCACATGTTCAGGGAGAGCAGCCCCAAAGAAGAAGGTCACTTTATGCCATTGAACTCAGGGGGAGAAGCCCTACCCTTTTCCATTGATGTCAAAGGGGGAGATAAATTAGGATCATGATGATAGGGGGATCATGAGTGTTGCCATCAATGACAAAGGGGGAGATTGTTGGAATATTGGTTGTTGTCATTGATGTCAACCCTAGTCATTGGTTTTCGACCGCAAGATTGATGAAGGTATTTGGACATGAAGGACAATGTACATGTAGAAACAAAACCCATGGATGGATAATATACATCATGTTGTTTCCCATGGTAGGTGGCATGTCACGTGGATCCTCATGGTTGAGGAGAAATGAATTTTTGAAGATGACAAAGTGAATTGAAGAAGGAAGCATATGTAGGCCCTGAAGATAATTAAAGAAAAGAATTACAAAATAAGAAAGTGTCAAGTCGTCCATAATGTTAAAAGGAAGTGACATAAATGGTATAAATACATATCATTATACATTCATTTGATACACAAGTCAAATTTTAGAGGAAATCAAAAGTAAAGAAGGTCGGATTTCAAGGGAGAATAAAGTCTTTTGGTGATGTGTTCTAAGGTATGTTATTTACAAGTCATATTACCATTTTCTCTATAACTATTTTTCTAGAACGATTCATATGGTGAAATTGCTATCATGTTGAGAAGACATATCAAGGTACCTATGGTAAAAAATTCAACTCTTTGTTCTCTATAATTGTGGAGATACACTCTATGGAAGATAGGGTTTTTGACTAGTCCTGAAGCTAGTCAATAAACAAGTGTTTCGGGTAAAACAATCATAAATTATTCATAGAGAATTCAAATGAAGTGAGACTAATTTCATTTGAAACGGTACGGACTGTAGTTTCTTGTGTGAGAGTTTCAAAATCTGATGTTAAATATTGAGAGCGAGGCATTTTGTACAAGTTCTCTCTCTTGAATAAACCAGAAATAATTTCTTTTTGGGGAGGATTCAAGGAGTGAAACCTGGAGACGTTTTAGAGAATACAATGATTAATATTATCTATAGGATCAGAGTATTCCAAGAATTGAAGAATTGCATAAATTGAAGAAGTCTCATGAAGCATTATCAGGTTCTATGTGATGGTTGGTTGATGGTGATGATTTAATGTAAAGTTTTATTATCTCTCATATATTCTTGGGTGGAAGGAAGGGGCAAGGATGAAAATTTCAACCATATCTTAATATTGGAGGATTGTATCTTCCTCTTGGATATTTATCCCTCTCTTTACATTTGGAAGTTGTAGCTACATTTGGAAGTCATTACTTCCCTTGAACAATAACTATTGATTATTTCTCATATATTGTGCATGGTGTATTGTGGTGTATTGTTGTAAATATTATATTATTGTTCATTTCTCATTGGATATAATTGAATGGTTCAAGTATAAGTTGAAAAGGTTTTTGAATTGTACTTGATAGTGATTCACCCCCCTCTCAGTATCAACAAAGACAACCTTTTAAACAAGCAAGAAGAAAGAAAAATTGTGATTGATTAATTAAGTGGTAAACTGAAGAATAACAAAAAGAAATTTTTTATAAACATAAGTAATGAGCTTACCATCCACCACCAAGAATTTTCACCAAAGGGTCTACATTTTAGATAATCGGTGGGAGCTCAATACTGGTTAGGATTTAAATTAAGGGTGTGGAACTTATAAACATTGATGGAAATAGGTTGATCAATTTAAACATCAAGCAACTTACCCAATGTTTCCTTAGTGTCAGAGTTAACATTTCACTGAGCCGACGAAGTCCCATCCAGAGAGGATTTTGAGAAGTCTAATGGGTTCCCTCGTAATTTTTCAAAAGGGACCCATCATTAAAATATTACCCTTGAATCTAGGTAGCAACTAGAAGCAAAATAAACACCTCCATAATAGATATTTTGTTTCTTTCTCAAAACAAAATTTATTGATCAAACACTTATTGATTTCAAACAAAAGATGAAATCATATTATCAAATGTTTCAAACTAATAATTCTGGGCTATTCTATATATATATATCAAAAATATTCAAAAAAAAAGTATAATACATTTGCTCAAAATAATGAAAACCTCCAAACGCCTTGATGAGGAATCATTCATTAAATTTGAGTAGCTCTTATATAGAATCGAAGAAAAATAAACAAAATAGACTAGGGTTACCTCTTCTTTTTCCAGGCCTGGGCTTAATCGTAAATGGAAGTTATAATAAATAAAATACGAAGAGGCAAAGAGAAAGATCTCTTTGGTAAACTTGAGTTATTTTTGGCAAAAAACATTTACTAGAGGAACAATGCATTGTGGTGAATATTGTCTTTAGCATAACCCTATAATTTCTCAAGCAAGCATCACTTTGGGCAGAAAGAATCCAAACTAGGATTTTGTATGCATGGAAAGTATAACCCCTTATGGTACGACGAGAAAACTAGGAAAGTATACATGTTTCAAACTAATAAATTTACCATCAAAGTAACTAGAACTGCAGAACTATGCATGTTTTCTACTCAAGTAGAATTCTACTTGTTTTCTGACAAAGTTTCGATTCATAACCTAGGGTGGCCAAAAGCTTATAGTCGAAGGTCGGGCTGCGAATTTACAAAGGGAGAAGAATAACTAAATTTTTATTAATTTAATTATCAAGCCCTTGAGGTTCTTGGTGAATGAACTATCTCTCGTATCTTCCTCTCTGGAAGCATACTGTATCGAGTCTTTGCAAAGAGCTAATGCCTCTCTATGCCAGAGATATCCTATGGTGACAATCCACAGGTAACGATGGTTATTTCTTTCCTAAAATACATTTATGCTTAATTTTTATTTTAAGCATAACCCTATAATTTCTCAAGGCACTGTGGAAAATATTTTATTTAGTATAACCCTCTAATTTCTCAAGCAGGCGTCACTCTGGGCAGAAAGACTCTTAGAAAATATTTTGTATGCTTGGAAAGTATAACCCCTTATGGTACAACGAGAAAACCAAGAAAGTATACCTCTTTGAAACTCATAAATTTACCATCAAAGTAACTATAAGTAACTATAAGTGTAGAACAATGCCTCTTCTCTACGCAATTAGAATTCTACTTATTTTCTAACAGAGTTTCGATTGATAACCTAGGGCTTCCAACAGCTTATAGCCAAAGGTTGGTGTACGAATTTACAAAGGGAGAACATTAACTAAATTGTTATTAATTAAACAAATATTTCTCTATCACATGGAGACTCGGTTGAAGCAAAACGTAACAACACCAATCTAGGATTTTCACATGAATAAAACAAGTGTCTCTTAGAAGTTTACCTGGCTTGAATAGGTCGTCGAATGTCTTCAACACTCGAGAAAGGTATCTGAGGAATGCTCTGGAAGATGTGGGTGCCTTCGATAAATGGGCCCTTAAAAAGAATATTCGGGGAGAAGTATATAATATTTTTGGCTGTTTTTTGTTCTTTTGTATCCAAATTTCACATCAATGAGGATATAGAGTTAAGTGGCTTGAAGGCATTGAACGATAAAAGGGATTAAAAAAGAATTACAATTTTGAATTTTTTTTTATAAAAATTGAATTATTAAACCATAATAATCTCTCCAAATCATTTTTATCGCTACAAAACCTCCCGTAATATATAATTCCATCGAACAGGATGCCATACATTTCCAACGAAAAGTATTTGGAATTAGCGAAATTGGACTTCAATCATGTGCAATCTCTACACCAAAAAGAGCTTCGAGATCTTCGGAGGTGCTGCTTACTCTCCATTTGTATTCATATTAAGTCTATCCTCCTTACTGAAAGCTAATACATTTTGCATTGTCCAAAGTTGGTGGACATCATCGGGTTTCTCAGAGCTCAAGTTCACTCGGGACCGTGTCGCTGAAATATATTTCTCAGCGGCGTCTTTTATGTTTGAGCCTCACTTCGCTTCCTGCAGAGCCGTTTATACAAAATTTTCCATTCTAACGGTCATTTTAGATGATCTTTATGACGGGCATGGAACTCTGGACAATCTGGTGTCATTTTCCCAAGCTGTCAACTCTTGTAAACTACAAATTAATATAAACTACAAATTCAGTTCACTATTCTCTATACCATTATATGACCGATAAACTATATATTGGCTAGATCGAATGCCACAAGACATGAAAATATGTTTCATGGGTTCTACAATACGATTAATGAAATAGCGGAAGAAGGACGCAAGCGGCAGGGGCGTGAAGTGCTAAGCTACATTCGAAATATTGTGTGTTTTAACTTTGCTATTTTGTAGTTATGTAATTTAATATTGAATATGGATTAATCATACATTGATATGGTATATGGCAGTGGGAGATCCATGTAATTTAATATTGAATATGGATTAATCATACATTGATATGGTATATGGCAGTGGGAGATCCAGCTAAGAGCGCATTTGCTTACAACTAAATACTTTGCCTCTTGTTCCAAGACTAACAAGTAGCAGCATCCTAACATAGACTGTCCTATCCCACATTACATGATGCAGTTCGAACTTCTTACATATTTTCTTTCATGTTAAAGCAAGTTGTTATCTTCTGAGCCAATGATTTGTCACAATGTGACCAATAAGATATCCAAATATTGCAAAATTCATGGGTGACCCTAGTATCTCAAAAAGTTGCCACCCATCACTTCACAAAACAATCTTGTTTGTCTTACTGTTGTAATTGCAAATGCCGAAAACACAATCACACATAATATAAAATACATAGAGATTTAACGTAGTTCACCCAAACGTTGGGCTACGTCCACCAAGCAGAAGTATCGGTTGTCTATTTATTCAAATCATGGAGATTACAAGAGCTCACTCCCACTCCTTGTATGCCTCTAAGGGCATACATCAAATTATAGCAATGCACATTAGAAATTGATTATTGAATGTGCTCATAACTAAATTCTAACTTGGTCTTATTGGTTACAACCAACGCTGGATTATAGGATCTGAAATCCTAATTCTAGGAATTTGTTGTCACCGTTTAACAATCTCCACCTTGACTCCTTTTATTCATCGCCTTTTCTGCAACCCAAGAGAAGTTGAGCACCATCGTAGCTTCTCTAACAGTACTGGTTTTGTGAACATGTCTGTGCAGTTCTCTTTTGTATGCACTTTCTCAAGAGAGACTCCACGTTCATCAATGACCTGTCTTACAAAATGGTACTTGATAGGTATATGTTTTGTTTTACTGTGGTAGGATGTATTCTTTTCCAAGTGAATAGCACTTTGACTATCACAAAGTAACTTTACTTTGTCCTGCATCCTTCCAAATTCACCAAACAAACCTTTCAACCAAACTACCTCTTTGCAAGCATGTGAAGAAGATACGTATTTTTCTTCTGTAGTGGATAAAGCAACAATGTTATGTAGCTTTGACATCCAACTAATAGCTCCACCTGTAAGAGTAAAGACATATCCTGAAGTCAACTTTCTCTTGTCCAAATCACCTACAAAATCAGAATCAACATATCCATCGATTCACAACCATTGTTATAGGTGATACAATAATCACTTGTGCCCCTCAGATACCGAAGCACCCATTTCACTACTGCCCAATGCTCTTTACCTGGATTTTCCATATACCTGCTAACAACCCCAACTGCATGTGAAATTTATGGCCTTGTACTAACCATCGCATACATTAAACTTCATACTGCATTATCATATGGTATTCGAGACATATATTCATTTTCTTCTTTTGTACTAGGACATAAACTTGAAGAAAGCTTAAAATGGGAAGCCAAAGGGATTGATAATTGTTTCACATCGTTCATACCAAACCTCAAAAGTATCTTTTCAACATACTTATGTTGTGACAACCAAATCTTACCATTTCTCCTGTCTTTGAATATCTCCATGCCCAAAATCTGCCTTGCTGCTCCTAGATCTTTCATATCGAATGTCCTAGCCATCTGAGCCTTTAACTCGTTGATCTCAGTTATTGTTAGAAAAACAAGACATTGGAGCAATAAAATAAAACAAATGCGCAAACAAGACACATAAGATACACAATACAATAGAGACACAGATTTACGTGGTTCACCTAGTGTGGGCTACGTCCACCAAAGAAATTGTCAGGTCCTTCCTTTATTATTATCCAGCATATGAAGGGATAC
>JZKD02S1679803.1:94207-111489 GCA_000966675.3 Picea glauca | reverse complement strand
CCGTTAAATTTCTTGACCCTAAACTTTCCATCTTCCGACATTGCTCCCACTCGAACCAGGAACCCTCTTTTCCTATGAGTTACCTTTCGCTCTGATACCAGTTGTTAGAAAAACAGGACAGTGGAGAAATAAAATAAAACAAATGCAGAAACAAAACACAGAATATACACAATACAATAGAGACACAGATTTACGTGGTTCACCTAGTGTGGGTTACGTTCACCAGAAAAATTGCCAGGCCCTTCCTTTATTATTATCCAGCATATGAAAGAATACAACCTACAAAAAACCAGCTATAACTTCCTCTTCTTTATCTCACAGTCTCCTATCTCAGAATACAATATTCGCCATCGACCATAGCCGCAATACATTTTTCCTCATAAAAGAGGGTTGCCTTCTAGGGCAAAAAACCCTAACATAATCTCTATTGTAAGATCTGCGACCTTATAATGAACGGTCCAGATTTACAATGAAATTACAATATACATTTACAAGGCAATTTTTCCTTCGAGGGATTCGCCCCCAAACCCCCACTTTCCCTGAGAGCCCCCGGACCATGCAGAGGGGGTACCCCCCTCTGCACTCCCTCGTGTGGAAGATTGTACATACTTCTGGAGTGTAAATACTTCATGGGGTATAAACACGACTGAAAGTAAAAGGCCTCTGAATCAAGAAGATAATCAGGCTCCACAACCAACAGTTATGATTTTTCTTGCTAAAATCATATCGCCAACATACAATACTAAGATAATTAATATGCCATTATTCAATTTCTTAAAGTAGACATTGTTAGTGCTCAAAATGTATTATTAAATTTTGAATGCCTTTATTCAATTTGTGCTAGATTTTCCCATCTCAAAGTCTTCTTTGATAGTATTAACCCCCCAAATCCTCTATCAAGCCTTGTCCAACCTTCATTGATTTCTTTTTCTCATCATCCTTTGGTTTTGCACTCTTGACCTGCAATATACAAAACATGAATAATGGTTATATTTGTTAGGCCTAATCTATGTTTTAGGATTTTCAAATAAAAAATACAAAAGGGATGTGTGCATGTGTTCTAATCCTAAGACTGCCTTATTAACTAAACCACTGCTCATATACCAAAGCCACTAGTCATGAGTCAAATTCATATGCCAAGTCATGAGTCAAATTCAAGCCAAGCACAAGTGTCGAGCTCTGTATTTTATTCTCTTACCGAAATAGGAATGTATGCTCCAGTGCACATAAGGTTTCTAACCTTTGAAATCTCATGCATATGGGATTTCTAGCATTTGAGAAAATAAATAAAAATAAAACCTATTCATATGGCATACCATGCGCTTAGCCATCAAACTGTCAAAGCGATGTAAAGGTGCCCGAAATTGTAGGAGCCTGCGCCAACTAAATCAAACAATGATCCAAGTGCCATGTGCCGAGGTGCCACAACAAGTCTCAATATTGTACAAGTGTAATTTTCCCACAAAGGATTTGCAGACCGCCCCTTTGTTAATTCATATGGCAAACAATAGACAGATCTGGAAGCTTTAAATGGCAATGATAGCATTGCCTCTATAGGATTTTCAATTTACTCCTCATTTGGATCGAAGATGCTATGTTTTATCCTGGTTTTTTTAGGTGAAGAGAATGGTATTGCCTGATAGCTCAGCTGATGACACAAATTTCTTTGAATAAACGCTTTCCTGCATTGTTATTGGTTTTATTTTATAATGCCCGTGGATTATTGTTTGTGGTAATTCATAGTAAAACTTCTAGCATATTATTGGGCAGCCAATGATAATTTGTTGATGTGTAACTTCATTCCAAATTGAAGTTTGGCAAATTTCTTTTAACTAACAATATACAGGAGCAGTTAGAACAAGACAACAAAATCTTGTAAGAAGAGGAAAGCATTGGCTGTAGCTTCTGGTAGGAATGGAGACCGCTTCAAAAGTTCCAAAGCCAGAATAGCTGCCATACTGTGCATACAGATCCCTGAATTGAGTTGTCGTTCACAGCTTGAGTTGAAATCATCATCTCTTGTTATGATGTCCAATTTTATTCTAGGGATCTTATAGTCTTGTGATGAAGCAACTTGGGGTAAGTGATCTATTTCGAATGATGTTATCAGTAATGGTAGCAGAAATAAAATGGCAGTGGAGGCATTACAAGTCCTTACGCATGTTATACATGAAAATGGAGAGAGTCTGTCTCCTGTAGAGATTACGTTTTCTTTGAATTTTCTTCTACGCCAATTGTCATGCTAGAATCTTGAAGTGTTATCCACTTCATGGGAAAACAGTAAAAAAAAAAAGTAGCCTGCAAAAAACTATTTTAGGAGTCAGAATGTGGAAAATGAAATTGAGCTGTAGACATTGGTTTTTGTTGCCCTAGGGAGCTTTTTTCTTGAGTTGGGTTTGTAGTGTCAATGGAAAATATGGAAATTAACATTGAGGCCTTGAGAAAAGTGATCGATTTCCTATCATCCAAGTCCCAGCTAGAAGAAGACAATGATATGTCTAGGTACTATGATGTTGTTCTTCGTTGTCTGCAGTTGGTGTTGTCAGACCCAAAAGGACCTGTTGTAGAGCATGTGATCCAGGTGGATATCGGTGGCCACCCACCTTTTCTGATTGGCTCAAAATAGTTTTCTGGCAATTTTGGCAATTTACTATTTTTAGCAGTTTTTAACTTCTGGGACCATTTTGAGGGCCCAAATGAAGGTTTTTCGAGATCGATATTCTCAATGATAGATGAAGGAATTATTGAGCCCCCAAAATGAATATTCTCGACAATACCTTTTCTAACAATCTATCACACGCCTAAAATGGAGATCGTATGCAAAAGTTACGACCCCGAGAAGTTGATGTATTCACTTACCAAAACGGGGCCCACATGACTTTTGGCGCTTCATCTCCTAGGGTTAGGTTTTTTTATGTCTAGGGATTTTGGCATTCCTGTTTATTGTAAAAATGCCTTCAAAGCCTAATTGTAACCATCTTGCGAATGCGAGTATCCATCACATCTCTTCTCAGAGATAAGCTACCACCATTCTAGAGAGTCTTTCACTCTGTATTTTTGCAGTCTCTGTACATTTCTTTCATTAATAGAAATCGTGTATTACTATATATTTGTGTTTATGGTTGCATCTTTGATACATTTATGTTATCTTATTGAATATTTATGATATCTCTATGCATTTCTTTATTATATCTCCGCTCCCATTTTGTGCCGAAAATAATCTGAGTCAGCATGTGTCAGGTTTTATAGCAGCATTTATCTTTGTATGAGATATGCATATAGTACAGGAAGTTCATGCAATGAATACCTATGATTGAAACATAACAAAGAAATCAAATGATAGGACTTGAAGATCAAGAGGCTTGGAAAACACAATTATGAGGCTTTGAAGAAGTCTTTTAAAACCTGCCTTTTTGATGGCTATTTCAATTTGCACAGCTGTCTTTAGCCATCGAAAGAAGAGCTTTCGGTGGCTTACAGGTTATAAATTTGGCTCAAAAGCCACCAAAAGCACAGACACAGGTAGAATGTTAGTATTCTTTCTCAGGCCGAATGCTTTTGTTTCCAAATCATTTCAGCAGGATTCTAAATGAATGATAAAAATAAAAGGGATAGAGATCACTCTCTCTTTTAAAGTTTTGAAGTGGATACGAAAGAGATAAGGTTTGAAAAGCTTCTTCTATTTTTGGTCAAGATATGCCCAAGTGTTAGAAAGGGATCTGGAGTAGCCTTATTATCATTCAGGAGAATTATGCAGCTGTCGAAGACTTCAGATTTAGATAATGATTTGATTCTTTTTATACAGGATCTATTCCTATTGTTTTGTAACTAGTTTGATATTACTATTTTTTGTATTATTCGATCCTCTTTTATAGGGTCTGATTTCTTGATGTAAATACTATAAAGTCTAGAGTCTTTGAGAAAGTTGGGGTTCGATTTTGAGTTCTGTAATCCACTGTTATTGTGATAAAGACACTTTCTTTAATATATTAAGTTTGCAAGCTTCTTTCACTGTTATTATCAGACTCTCTTTATCTTTTTCTATGCCTATGAGTTGAAGTCATTTTTTTGTCTATGTTTAAATGGTCCCATGGTAACTGTCATTTTACCTTTGATTGTTAAGCAAGAATCATAAGCATCCTTTGCTAGTTTGTTGACCCATCATATATATTGTTATGTATGTTATGGTTAATTGATTGGTTTTCTTATCCATTTGATCTACAAACCTATCTGATAATAGCTATTGAAGGCCTTGTACTGCATGAATATAGCTAGACTATCTTGAAGATACAATCCAGTGATTTAGATATTCATCTTGATCCAAACCCACACCAATTATTGAGAAAATAATTACAAAAAGGTTAAGTCACCAGGCATCTCTGAGATACAGCCTAGGAGAGTTTCCTGGAGTGATAACAATTTGGCATCATTGTCGGGGAGAGGAGATTGAAGCTCGACTTCCTTGGGAGATGACAAGATCCATCTTTGATGATAGACAAAGTCTGGACATATTTTCGGTTGTAATCATCTATCTGACGACTCCATGAAGGACAGATTCAGTGGCGACTGCATTGTTCTGAAATATGTTGGTGACCCCACTAGTATGAAATGAACAAGATCTCAGCTAAGAGTTATGCCTTTTGTGATTTTTCAAAGATTGTTGGTTTCCCTAATCCAGTACCTAGTAGAGATGAATGGGAAGGAAGCATTCCTAGATTTCGAGGAGAAGACTGGGAATTTCCAGCTGAACACTTGCTCGATTTTCATGAGTTTATTCATCGACTTGAAATTGTGCATGAGGATGTTCAGATCAAGATATTCGGGTTTCCATTAGAGGGGATTGCTTGTGATTGGTATCGGTCACTCCCTGTTGCCAGTATAAGCTCTTTGGAAGATTTTCATGCTTCCTTTCATTTGTTTTGCAAATAAATATTTTCAGTTGATCTTCTATATCCTGAATGTTGTCATGAATTTCATTTATTGACTAAAGATTCAGATAGACATGAAGAGAATGTTGTTATAGGGGATACCTCTCATCGTGACGGAGACATTTATGATCTTCACGATGGTAGCCATAGTATAGATTATTTTGGCATTGTACCAAATGCATTTACTATCTTAAATTTTCATGAAGATCAAATTGTCCCATTTGAAAACTTGAAAAATGTTAAAAAGATTTTTATATTAGCATGTGACAGATTTGAATCTGCAGCAGATACTAAGGGCAGCCCTCAGTCTTCTGATTTGCAGAAAAAGAAAGATAATCAGAAGATTGACATATCAACATATGTCAGTTTCAAATTTGCAGTAAATACTAAGGACAATCCTCAGCTTTTAGATTTGCATACAAAGGGGAATTGTAGTGGACACGAAGAGGAAGATGATCAACAAAAAAGTTTAGATCAATAGTTGATCATGCATGTTTCTCTAGCAGATCTCCAGCAGTCCACATTCAACATGGACATCATTGAAAGCCAATATCATAAGTACTTCAATTTTTAGTTAGAACAACAGCTTAAGGAGGTATTTTTTTATGATTTTGATGACCCTATTGCAGATTATTTGGAGATTATGAGCAGCTTAAATATCAAAATATTTTTGTCAGGAGAAGGACAATTCTGTCATCTTTTTCAATTGCATTTATGATGGTTATGGTTTCTTATATTTTTGGGGTCAAAATCAAGCATGATGTCAGTAAATCAGTTTCTTACATGGCTTCATTGGAAGCATGATTTCACTTGATAAGAGGCAGTACATTTGATTAGCATAGGAAATAAGCTCGTTGCCCGAGAATTTCATTTATTTCTCAGGCAACGAGCTTATAGGTTAGAAATTCTCGGGCAACAAGCTTATAGGTTAGAAATTTGGCTCACAATCCACCAAAATCACAGACACAGGCAGGATGTCAGTATTCTTTCTCAAGCCGAATGCTTTTGCTGCCAAATCATTTCAGCAGGATTCTAAATGAATGATAAAAATAAAAGGGATAGAGATCACTCTCTCTTTCAAATTTTGGAAGTGGATACGAAGGAGATAAGGGTTTAAAAGCTTCTTCTATTTTTGGTCAAGATATGCCCAAGTGTTAGAAAGGGATCTGAAGTAGCCTTGTCATCATCCGGGAGAATTATGCAGTTGTCAAAGACTTCAGATTTAGATAGTGATTTGATTATTTATATATAGGATCTATTCTTATTGTTTTGTAACTAGTTTGATATTACTATTTTTAGTATTATTCGATCCTCTTTTATAGGATCTGATTTCTTGATGTAAAGACTATAAAGTCTAGAGTCTTTGAGAAAGAGGGGGTTTGATTTTGAGTTCTGTAATCCACTGTTATTGTGATAAACACACTTTCTTTAATATATTAAGCCTGCAAGCTTCTTTCATTGTTATTATCAGACTCTCTTTATCTTTTTCTATGCCTATGAGTTTAAGTCATTTCTTTGTCTATGTTTAAATGGTCCCATGGTAACTGTCATCTTACCTTTGATTGTTAAGCAAGAATCATAAGCATCCTTTGCTAGTTTGTTAACCCATCATATATATTGTTATGTATGTTCTGGTTAATTGATTGGTTTTCTTATCCATTTGATCTACAAACCTATCTGATAATATCTCTTGAAGGCCTTGTAATGCATGAATATAGCTAGATTGTCTTGAAGATACAATCAAGTGATTTAGATATTCATCTTGATCCAAACCCACACCCATTATTGAGAAAATAATTAAAAAAAGGTTAAGTTACTAGGCATCTCTGAGATACAGCCTAGGAGAGTTTCCTGGAGTAATAACAGACACAATGATCATACTCACTCCTTGTATAATACTGGCTCACCATGAAAGAGTCAAATTTCTTGTACCATTGTCTGAGCGACTACCTCAGACCATACAATGATTTCTTGAGCCTGCAAACAAATTTCTTGTTGCGATTCTAAACGAACCCTTCAGGTTGTTCCATGTAGATCTCCTCATCCAAATATCCATGTAAGAAAGAAGTCTTAACATCTAGTTTCTCCAACTCCAAATCAAGCAATGCAACTAATGCTAATACAATTCGAATTGAAACAGTCTTTACAACTGGTGAAAAAATCTCATGAAATTCAATACCTTATTTATGAGAATATCCTTTCGCAACCAGCCTTGCTTTGTACCTTTCCACCTTATTATCAACACCCTTCTTCAACTTGTAGACCCACTTGCAACCTACAATTTTTTTGTCTCTTGGAAGTTCTACCAGGTCCCATGTAGCATTCCTCTCTAATGCCTTCATTTCATCCTTCATCGCTTCTTTCCATTTATCACTGTTAGAACCCTTCATGGCTTCCTGATAGAACGAAAGTTCATCATCATTAGTACTTAAAGAAACTGATGAAACAAAATCATCATACCTTCTTGGAGGATTTATGAACTGTGTAGACCTCCTTAGGGAAGTCTGTGGCTCATCCACAATCTGTTGAATGTCATCATCAACCATGTCTTCCTATGTTGCAGGAAACTCTTCGTGAACATCTTCTGAAACTTGTTCATGTTCACCTTCATTAGTTTCAAACTGAATTTGTTGATAGTTTGGTGCTTCTTCCTATTTCATTTGAACATCTACATCTGATTTGATGAGAGATGATTCATCAAATATTACATCTCTGTTAATGGTGATCTTGTGGGAAGTAGGATCCCACAACCTGTACCCCTTAATACCATCTCCATATCTAACAAAGATAATACTTTTTTATTTTGGATCTAATATGAAATGCTGATGTTTCAGAATTAGAGCATAGGCTTCATAACCAAAAACTTTAAGATTAGAATAATTACAAGGGTGACCTGTCCATACCTCTTCAGGATTTTTTCATTCTATTGTTGTTGATGGTGATCGATTCACTAGATAACAAGCTATAGATACAACTTCTTCCCATAGTTCCTCCTGTAAGTTAGCGTTTCTCAGCATACTCCTTGCTCTCCCTAGAAGAGTCATGTTCATGCGTTCAACAACTTCGTTTTACTGAGGAGTATAGGCAGTGGTTTTATGCCTATTGATCCCAAATTCCTTGCAATAATTCTCAAACTCCATTGATGTAAATTCACCACCATTATCAGTTCTTAAACATTTAATGGATCTACTAGTGTTGTTTTCCACTAAATCTCTAAACTGCTTGAAAACTGTAAATACATCAGCCTTACTTTTCAACATATAGACCCAAACCTTTCTAGAGAAATCATCTATAAAAGTTACAAAATATGATGATCCTCCATATGAAATAGTAGGGGATGGTCCCCAGACATCAAAATGAATATAATCAATGATTCTCTTACTGGTGTGTCTTCCGGTTTTAAATCTCTGTCTATTCTATTTTCCATAAATGCAGTGCTTGCAGAAATGTAACTTTAAAGACTTTAAACTAGGAAGTAACTTGCGATCAGTTAATACCTTTAATCCTTGTTCTCTCATATGACCCAACCGTTGATGCCACAATCGAACATAATCATTGTATTTCTCAGATATCGTTGTCGCATGATCTGACTTGGTTCTTCCTTCTAACATAAACAGGTTACCAACCTTCTTTGCTTTCATAACCAGTAGGATTCCTTTGTAGACCTTCATAACTCCACCTTGAACAATACTCTTGTAACCTCTTGTGTCTAAGACTCCCAAAGAGATTAGGTTCTTCCTAAGCTCAGGTACATATATTACATCAGTTAATATTTTAACAGTTCCATCAAACATCTTACTTTGAATGCTACCAGTTCCCACAACTTTACACAAGATATCATTTCCCATGTAAACAATTCCATCATCTATAGATTGATAAGTAATAAACTAGTTTCTATGAAGACACATGTGGTTTGAAGCACTAGAATCTAATAACCATTGTTGGTCATGATGTGAACCAATACTAATTGATAAAACTTCATCAGTCATACTTGAACCTGTTGTTGAACCTATTTCGGTTGCATTTTCTTCCTTCGTCTCTTTTGGAGGGTCTTCTTTGGAGGCTTGCTATCACTTCCAACAATCCTTCTTCAGGTGTCCAGATTTGCCAAAAAACCAACACTTAAGCTTTCTCTTCTTTCCCTTCGACTTTGATCAAGAGAAATCCCTCTGAATGTGTCCTCTTTCTTTAGGTATGCCTCTGGCCATCAACCACTTAGATGTAGAGGTTTCTAGATTGGATTTCTTCCTTGTTTCCTCAAACAGTAAATCTCCAACAATATCATCAAACTCAATAATTTCTGTTGAAATGAAACTAATAGAGGTAAAAAAGTGATCCCATGACACAGGTAAAGAACAAAATAATGTAATTGCCTTATCTTCAGATTCAAATTTCACTCCCATACTAGTAAATTCAACTAAGAGAGTATTAAAATTATTTAAATGATTAGTTATTTTCGTACCTTCCTTCATGCACAAATTGTACAATTGTCTTTTCAGGAAGATCCTGTTCGTCAAGGATTTCGTCATGTACAAGCTTTCCAGCTTCATCCACAAATCGACTATTGTCTTCTCTGACACAATATTGAACAGAACATTGTCGGCCAAACACAAGCATATGGAACTCGGTGCTCTCACATCCATCTCATCCCAGTCATCATCTTTTATGGTCGTGGGTTGCTTTTCTTTTCCCAGAAGCGCCTTCACCATGCCTTGTTGCATGAGAAGATCGTGCATCTTAACCTTCCAGATCTCGAAATTGTTCTTGCCATTGAACTTTTCAATTTCAAAATTAGCACTCTGTGCCTTTGCCATTAGAGGAAACATTCCAAAAAACACCACTGCTCATAATAACCAAGGCCCTTTAAGAAAAATACATGGAGGAATAATGGTATAAAATCCAGAGGTTTAATAAAAAAGTTTGATAGAAAACCTTTTACTAACCTCTCCTTTTATTTAAAATAAAAAATAAAAAACACTTTTTTTAAATCCTCCACCTTTTACATATTATATTTCATTCCAAATATAATAAACCTTTTAAAACATCCTCCACGTGACTTGTATTATTCACGTTTTAAGAAAGGTAATTCAATTTTGAAAAAAACTGAAATGCTTCATACCTTAACCTTTTTCACAAAGAAACAATCATACAAGTTTTTCTTAAAGGAGATCGGTGTGCTCCCTTTCCTTATACAGACCAGTGCTGAGATGCATATGCGTCAGCTCCCTTTCCTTATACGGGCCAATGCTAAAATGCATATGCCGAATAAACATAAGTCCAATATTTAAAAAAGCGCTCCCCTTCACTAGAAGTTGCTAGCGTTGAGTTGTAAACAATGGTCCCTTCTAGTTTTCTCTTGAGTGGCTCCTTCAGCGAACAAAACAACCTCAAATTTTCAAAAAAGTCTTTCCAATCTACAGTCTCCTTATCAAATTTGACTGGTGCGCTCCCTCCTCACAAAATTTGACTGATGCATGGCCTCCTCACCCCTCTTATACCAATTGTTGTAATTGAAAATGTGGAAAACAAAATCACACAGAATATTAAATACACAAAGATTTACGTGGTTCACCCAGATGTTGGGCTACGTCCACCAAGAAGAGATACCAATTGTCTATTTATTCAAATCATGGAGACTACAGTAGCTCACTCCCACTCCTTGTATGCATCTACGGGAATACATCAAATTATAGCAATGTACATTAGAAACTGATTATTAAATGTGCTCATAACTAAATTCTAACTTGGTCTTATTGGTTACAACCAACGCTGGGTTATAGGATCTGAAATCCTAATCCTGGGAATTTGTTGTCATAGTTTAACACAGATGAACTATATCACTCTTTGGGTTGCTTTAAATTATTCTCCTTCTCTATTACACACTTCTCTCCCTTGTCAGAATGGGTATAAGAAGGAATGAGAAATCACTCAGCATGAAGTTCACGAATCCCTCATGATTATTATTGTGATGTGCACACTAGGGTGCAATGGCTGGAAACATGAAATAGTTAGGTCCAATTTGATGCCTCTATGTCTCTGCATATGAGAATATCCTTGTTTAGATTAGCTTCTATTCAATGTAATAGACAACATGAACAACAAGAGCATATCCTTATTTGGAGTAGCTTGTATTCAGTGTAATAGACAACATGAACAACAAGAGCAAAAAAAAATGCAAGCTACTCATTCTCAGGAAATAAATTTTTGATATTCTTGTTCAAGACCATGTGTCCCATAGGCTGAAGAGGAAATACGTCCTCGGGCCAAGTTTTGGTAACATCTAGAGGATCAAATTCATATTTATCCTCATCTCGGGGATCCATTGTTTGGATAAAAGGTTTCCATTCAAGATAGTTTATTCTTGCAATGTAATCATAAATATCCTTGTTTGCATGATTGTGGTTTGTCCCACCTACAATAACAACTTCATCTTCTAATAGACATTTAACTCCACAAGTATGCCTCCAATTAAAATTCACATAGGTTTTCCTCCCAGCTTTGTTAACAAGGGTAAAGGTATGGACACTAGACCCATCCATATGCTTGTAATTTAACAGGACTCTGACATCATCAAAGAGAAAGATAAACATGGCGAGAGAAGAAATATAGAATCCTCGAATCTTCTTAAATGTGAATTTTTGGATTTGGTTTTCAATGTATGAACCATGTCTCAAAAATTCATACAATCATGAATGAAGGAAACATGAAAATTGTTTCCAACAAAACCAAAGTTCCCCTCTCTTGTGTATAATTTCATGGAGAAACTGCAAGGATCTCTAAGAGTTTCAAGGCTCCCACACTTGTCGATAAAAATTGAGAAACATACAATCAATGGGGTCTGTACACCTAGTGCCCAAATGAAATCAACACAAGTAATATGAGAAATCTCATGGGTCACCTCAAAATAAAAACTTCGCACTATCTCCTCTAGCATGAACAACTCTCTCCAACTCTCTCCATAGCACGTTCTTTATCAAAATGTGCAATCTTCTCCACTAGGTGATAATCCTCCAAAATTATAGGACCTTTTGAGTTGATGGTCAATGAATAATTTGTATTCCACACTGGGGCAGTGGAGTTAGTTGTCCAGAAAGGAGAATTGTATGTGCTCGAGGGCCAATACTTGTAAGTATCTATTTCAGATGAGAAAAATATAGAAGCTTTAGGTAGATCCTGTGCAAGAATCAATCCTTGGGTACAACAAGGAGGATAACATTGATATATCCAGTGATAGAGGATGAGGATGAGAATTTTCCTTCTCCTCATGTTTAATTGGCAGGATCCTTGATGCCACAAATTTTGTATGAAGCGTTTGATCGCTCGGTAGCATTTTTTTATGCGGGAGCAAGCAAATTTTGAACTAATGTGTTTACCTTTAATGATGTAGTATCTTTGGTTGTATAAAATGAGTTCCTCTCACT
Source organism: Picea glauca (assembly GCA_000966675.3). Classification (NCBI taxonomy): domain Eukaryota; kingdom Viridiplantae; phylum Streptophyta; class Pinopsida; order Pinales; family Pinaceae; genus Picea; species Picea glauca. The sequence goes on along the minus strand of JZKD02S1679803.1, from coordinate 99,140 downwards.
GTTAATTAAAGAATAGATAACGAGTGGCACAATCCAACTTGAAGCGCTAGAGGTTTCCAAGCGACAGAGAGGAAAGGTCGCAAAACCAAATTACTTCAGTGTTGATCACATTGTCCATGTGTCCTTTTCATCCACGGTCATGATACATTGTGGGGGATCCCTCCTTGTTTTGAAAACCATCAACGGGGGAAAAATTAACATGTTGTTGACATGTCATCAGCTCTCATAAACCATGGTTAGGTTTCACGACCCTCCCCCTCCTTTGTTAAATGTCGAACATACTTGGGGGCCACGATCAAATAAGGGCCATTGATCTCTCATCTACTTAAAACTCTTTCTCCCTATATCATTGATGTTGGAGAGAACTATGGTTGTTTGACTTTTGGATTGAATCAAGTGCGTGATAGTACTTCGACGTATGAATTGGTTTAAAATATACCAAAACTTTATTTTACCTTATAAATATTCAACACACGAATGGTATTTTGATTTAGGATAAGACTAAAATGTTTGGTAAACCAATACATAGAAAATATGACTTTATAATTATTAAATGACCCTAAGAAGGAATGAATTTCACTTAGGATGAATAATAACGACAATAAATCATAAAAGGATATGCTTTCATAAACTTGAAGTCATTTTATTCAATATAAAACTATTATTTATAAATTAGTACTTTTACTAAAATAAAATACCCACTAATAACTTTCTTTGCTTGGATAATGGCGAGATAATACTAGGACTTTGGCATTTGATTTGTTCAGAAAGTCCATCTTGGCAATTAGATTACAAGAAAAAAATGACCATGAATTAGGAACCATAACTTGAGGAAAAAAAAATTTATGATGACAACAAAGGAAAATGATGAATTATGGATACTCACTATATTACAAGCTTGTGGTGATGGAAAATAGGCGATTTTAATGCAATTGTTGGAAAATTTTTGAAATATTTTCCCATGTTACAACAATTTCTTTCTTTTTTTGTTGATGGTATTATGTTCTTTGTTTTGTGCATACAAATACAATTCACATTCTTACTTATTTTATTTTTCTTGTTTTCTCTTCCATACCTTTGTATATTCTTGTTTATAAACTTTTTCATGTTGCTTCTACAATCTCGAGCTACGTGTCCATATTTATTACATTTGTAACATTCAACTTTATAATGTAGGTGTGAAAATGGGTTGTAGTTCCCATTAACAGGCCCATGCAAACCTCTATTCTTGTTGTTCTCATGGTTATACTTGTAATTATTGTGAGATATTTTACTCCTATTTCTCATATAATCATTTCTTCCATAAACTTTGCAATCTACTTCCTTGTGACCAAAATGTTTGCAAGAAATATAATAACCAAGAAAAATATTTTGATACATGGTTATGAAGGGTCTTCTTGATGGAGGAATTCTTCTAAACGCATTCTTATCTTTCTTGAATGAAAAAAAAGTCTTGTGTTGGTCATGATTTCCTTCCTTGTGGTCGTCTTCAATGTGATTGGAGCTTTTAAGAACATCTGCATAGATTTCATACTTCTCTTCGATATTCTTCTCTAGTGACTTAGGGCTTGCATATTCTTCAAGGGTCTTCTGATTGTTCTCATAAACAAGACTTGTCGTGATGAATGGTGACCTTTGATAGCTAATTATTTTATCTAATATTTATGTACTCTATCCAATCTTCAAGATTCTATTAAAATGATAAGTTGTTTTCTCTAGTTCCCTTCTTAATGAAACTATTTCAACCTGTAGATTTTCACAATTTTCTTCCTTTTATTTCATATGACTTCTCACCACTTCTTCTATCCTCTTTGTCTCTTCTAATTGAGTCTTTAGGATGATTACTATCATTTATGTTTCTTCAAGATCATGTTCCTCCTATTCATATTTCTGAAATTTTGTTTCTTTCTTTCGATTCTTTTATTTGATTCTATCTATTTCTTCTAAGGAACTAATGAGTTATGCTTCAAGATCCTCTTCCACTTCAATATCATGATTTCCTTCTTCTCTAGAATTTGTGCTTCCTTTTTCTGATTTATCGGATTACAATTTTAGAGTCATGAAGATAATCTCTTTTATTCCATTGTTAGTGTTATTAAAATAACTGCTATCCTCATTGATTTGTAGAATATTTCTTTGTTTATAGGACTTTTCTATCTTTAGAGTCTTATCAATCTTGTAATTTTGGAATTTGGAATCATCCTTTTCATTATTCTTTCCAATTTTTAAATGAGGGCACCTAGATGCACAATGTCCTACTTCTTCACAATTAAAACATTTAAAAAGAGGATTAACTTTATTTTTTCATGATCCTTTCTTGGGCTTCCGAGCAAGGTTGGATTCTTCAACATATTATTTATTGTTTGAGTTGCCACTTGCTTCTTCTATCCTTGTCAACTTTGACATTTCTAAGGCTACTTGTTTTGCATAATGGTCTTGTATCTTGTCCCAAATCTCTTTAGTTGATGTACATTGTCCCACTTTCAATTTCTCTGAATCTAATAAGCCACTCAAAATGGAATTCATTGATATTGTATTTTGTTCACTTTCCTCCTTTGTAGTTGCATGTGTAGGTGGAGTTTTTGAGTGCTTGTAACCAATGACAACTGATTACCAGAAATCATACCCCGATGCTTGTAAATGTGCCCTCATTCTTATGTTCCAGAAAAAAAAAAATGTTCCATCGAACAAGGGATATGGAATCCAATACATGTGTGCTATAGGGATTCACCTTCCAGTGGTTAGATTGTTCTGAAGGAACCTCACTCTGACACCAATTGTTGGTACACTTACTTATACTGAGAGGGAAGTGAATCAATATAAGGCCACTTTTTCTTTTCTTACAATATTTCCTTAAAATATTTATCAATATGTTATTTTACGAACTTTAGTAGTTAATGATAAATATACAATCATGTAATCAACAGTACAGAGATATTTGACATGGAAACCCAAATGGAAGAAAGACACAAAACAAGTATTTTATAAGATCATGTAGGAACCAACCTATTGTTATAATGTTTGTAGGCACCAACCTACAAGAGACACCAATCCCCTTGGATGAGAACCAAATAAACAATAATGTTTGCAGGAAGAAACCTGCATGAGTCACCAATCCCCTTGGTTGAGCACCAACTCAAAAATATTGTTTGCAGGCACCAACCTACAAGAGACACCAATCCCCTTGGATGAGAACGAACTCGGTAGTAATGTTTGTAGGAAGTATCCAACATGAGACACAAATCCCCTTAGCTAAGCACCAACTTATCAATAATGTTTGCAAGAAACAACCTACACGAGACACCAATCCCCTTTCACTGCCAATAATATCATATTGAGTCTATTCTTCAAGCTTTCACTTGTACAAATATATTACTCTGTCTATGCTATCACGACACTCTTCACCAACTCACATTCTTCATGAGTTAAGAAATTCCTTAGACCCTGCACCTCCCAACCACTCTTAGAAAATGACATTCTTCTCTCTTACATTTTCTTTCATTTGAAAAACTCTGAGCATCAAAGCTTCTCTTCCACACTTTCTCACATTTTCACACTCATTTATTCACATCAAGACTTGGATTTGAGAATCGTTGTTTATATAGAACATACACTCAATGGTTTGTCCACATATCTAAAAAATTTCTCATGGGGTCATCTCCAAATCCCTTTGAATATTCCTCAAAAATGGGTTGCAACAATCCTTCTAGGCATCTCCATGAAAATGAGTCCCAATCTCTTTTCGTTGTGCACACTATCTATTCATAGACCTTTATCACTCAATAGTTTTCAGATGTAGTCCCTTCAATAGATCGTGGTCATCGATATGTTCTCCTCCCATTAAAACAAACAATATAAGCCTCATCGCTTAGAAACCATCCAATATCCCCTTATATTGAATGTACATCGTAGATTTGTTTTGTGTCCACCAAAACACGCAACACACCCTCGTTGCTCAGTATCCCTCCGATTTGGATCTTGATTCAACCTAGTTTTCAATCTATTAACCCCTGATATTGATACCATCGTGTCACCAACCCACCAAGATATGGGGCCCATCGGGGTCACTGTGTTACCATCCCATCACCCCCCGAGGACCTCAAAACTTCAATACTTAAGAATTTTGATATCTAATATAACATAGTTATTGACTTAACAAGAACTGTGACCTAAAAACGAGAACTCTAGCTCTTAAAACCCATATTTTTTCATAAAAAAACACGAAAATCAACCCCAAAATCAAAAAGTGGTGCTACCAGTCGCACCATTTTTTCTAATGGGGTCAAAATTACAGTATTGTTCAAGCATAACCTTCAAAACTCATACAATAGCTCAGAAAAACCTTAAAATCAACACTCAAATAAAAAAGTGGTGCTACTGGTAGCACCATTTTTTCTAATGAGGTCAAAATTACAAGATTTTTCAAGTATGGCCTTCAACACTCATATGCTCACAAAAAACTTAAAATCAACACCTAAATAGAAATTGATGTTACCTAAAGGAAAATGTTTTTCTCTAAACGTTAAAATTATAGTTAATTATGACCTAATTGAAACTATGACCTTGACAACATATCCCTATGCAAATAAAAAACCCAAAATTGGATACTAAATGTTCAGTTGATAATTTATTTACTAACTTTTTTTTTAAGTTATATTAAAAATAAATAAAGAGAAAGGAAAAAATATTCACAATTTTTTTTAAACGAAGAAATAAACACATTTAAAAAATATATTAAAAACCAAATTAAAAAAATAATAATGGGAAACAAACTAAAAATAAATGAAAAATATTTAAAATTTCCCCAGAAAACAATAATTAATAGAATAATTAAAAAACCCTTAAAGCATAAAAAAAACAGAAAAAAAAAAGTACTCAAAAATAAAAATAACTAAAAAACGAAATTTAAAAAATATCTATAATAAAAAAATAT
>JZKD02S1679799.1:890965-901681 GCA_000966675.3 Picea glauca | reverse complement strand
AATTTAAAGGAAATTACATGCATGAAATGCTTCGTAAATAATGAAGCGTCTAACTCAGCTAACTCGGAGATAAAAACAAGAAACCAACAACTGAAAGTTAACTACATCAATCACGTAGAATCGCAGAGCTAATCGGGGAGAAAATAATGGAGAAAATCGTGGAGCAGATTGCTCTCAACTTATTCGACTAACAAATTCCTCTAGAGAACCTCCAGCAGCTCTACAAATAGGGGATGGTTGAGAACGTTGGTATCTATCACAAATCTTGTAAGATTATCTTTCCCTACATACATAGGAAGGAATAGCTATGGGAGAGAATACAATGCTATGGCAGAGAATACAATGCTTCTGACAATCTGCTATAGCCCAGAAAATCTGCTACATATTGAGAATAGAGTGTGGATGTTGGAGGCCCGCGCAAGAAGAAGAAAAGGAGGGAGGAAAGATCTTATATTGTAAGATGCGCTGATACGATACTTCGTGTACCTTCAATGTGATATTGTATTTTAAGACACAGAATAAATAAAAAGTCGCACGGGAGCCAAAAAGTCCAGTCAAAATCGAACGTGGAGTTTCCGCCATTGCGCATTTGTTTTGAGTGAGCGACCGAAAGTTTGGAATATTTGATTTTTTAATTTAATTTAATTTTATTTATTCTCACACGTATTTCTAAAGAGAGGTTTTCATGTGTTGAATGGCATAATACCAATTTCTTTTTGCTTAGAAGCTAGGCTTCATGGGATACCAAATTTAGTGAGTTGCACTTACTGTTATAAATATGTTATTTTAGGTCAATATGTTTTTTCAGGGTTAGCATACATTTTGAAATATATGGTTTTGTGTTTGAAAATGAGAGCTCGAACGTTGACTACACAATGGCAACACAAGATAATGGATCAGCTGTCATTATCAACTTCAAGTTACTGGTTTACACCTTTATCTCGTCATGATGATCGATTAGTTTATCCATTATCAAACTATTAAATTAGTTAAATAATTAAGATATGCAATCCAGGAATCCACTATCAGAATTCTCAATGTTTAGAAAAGCGGCCTAGAAAGTTGATGTTAACAGTCATAAAAAAAAACCATCTGTGCTGATATACTGATATCTAATATGTTTTAGGGCACATTGTGGCACAGGGACTAGCTGCTTTGCAGCTTTCAATTTTACTGACATCACATCCATTTACTAACTCAAGTTTTATGGTACATCACATCTTTTTACTAAGTCAAGTTTTATGAACATCTTATTTATTAGAGATTTCAGAGTTTTGTGAAACATTTTGTTCATAGAACTTTTTAGAGATTGGCATTGCTAGACCATTAATTGGAGAGCACAATGTGGCAGGGACTATATGCTTTATAAAAAAATGGATATGGTACACCACATTGTTTTACTAGAGTCAAGTTCTATGAACATCTTGATCATAAAGATTCCATAGTTTTGTGAAATATTTTGTTCATAGAACTTTCTAGAGATTGGCATTGCTAAACCACGAATTTGAGGGCACAGTGTGGTAGGGACTAGCTGCTTTGCAGACTGGTAATAAGAAAGGGATATATTTCAATTGTAATGGTAATAAGAAAGGGATATGGTGGCACGGACTAGCTGCTTTGCAGCTTTCAATTGTATAATTGTATTGGTAATAAGAAAGGGATATGGTGGCAGGGACTAGGTGCTTTGCATCTTTCAATTGTACTGGTAATAAGAATTTCAATTGTACTGGTAATAAGAAAGAGATATGGTATACTACATCCTTTTACTACAATCAAGTTTTATGAACATCTTGCTCATTAGAGATTCATTCCAGAGTTTTGTGAAACATTTTGTTTATAAAACTTTCTAGAGATTGGGATTGTTAGAACAAAAATTGGAAGACACATTGTGACAGGGATTAAGTGCTTTGCATCTTTTAATTGTACAATTGTACTGCTAATAAAAAAGGATATGGTACATCAGATCCTTTTACTAAAGTCTAAGTTCTATGAACATCTTGCTTGCTCATTAGAGATTCCAGAGTTTTGTGAAACATTTTTTTCATAAAACTTTAGAGATTGTCATTGTTAGACCACGAAATCGAAAACGTATTTCAAAGCTTTCAGTATAAATCTCTAGTGGACATCTTGCTCATTAGATATTCCAGAGTTTCCAGAAATATTTTGTTCATAGAACTTTCTGGAGATTGTCATGGTTAGACCACGAATTCCAAAGCTTGAGTATAAATCTCTAGTGGATAGTGAGTGGTATGTTGTATCCCTTCAGTGTGGACGGCCTAAAGGATGTGGCCTATACTTTAATCTACTCTCAAATTGTATTGTTCCAAGAGGGCAGGTGCAAGAGGGTGTTGATTAAATGTTTTATTTTTTAGTATTTTTAGTTAGAATTAGGAAATGTAAATCTGGATAAAAAATTTATTTCCTTTGTTTAAATTGTATTTTTGAATGTATAAATGGATCCAGCATACTAAAAAACTCCTGGAATATTTTTATTATACAAATTTAGCCACTCAAATCTGTAAATCCAATTATTCTTCACCAGATTTCAAGCAAAATCAAATAAAAAAATGATAAAAAAAACCAAAAAAATAAAACATTTAAACTACACTGATGCAAGAGAGGTGAATTAAAAGGACATCAACCAAGTACAAGATGTGGTCTTTACTTTAACGTACACTGTAGGTGAATTTATAGGACATCAACGAAGTACAAGAGGAAAGAAGAAGATTTCGACTCCTACTCCTACCCAAGAAATTACAAAATCCTTATTTTGGCAAGGTGAAACAGGGTGGGGTATGCGAGTATGTGCATCATATCGACCCCGCGAAGATACGAGATATCACGACTCCCATGTCATATAGGTTAAACTCTGCCCTGCCTGGATTGGTGTCGATTCTGCCACGCCTATTAAAAATGGAAGATTGTATAAAAACTTAAAGAGAAACAAAATGCTTCACGTTACGGCTCAGGATGAAGACCATAAGATGATAAGCATGCTAATCTTACCGTAGCTCCTAGCTCTCTCTAAAAAAAATTTGGAATAGATATTGGTAAGGTTGTGATTGTAATTGTAATTGTAGTGAATTAGCATTCCATAATTTTGACATACTGGAGAAACTCTACAGGAAATTCGATGCAGAAATTTGCTTAAAGCTTCGGAGAAACATAATATGAAGGTATGCCTGGAAAATGACGTAGATCTACCTTTATGTATGTGGCCAATCATTGAAGTCCATCGATGGTCGGGTAGGTTCCTGAGTACTTCTTTCCCTCGAGATATATATTCATTCAACCGCCATGCATGATGAGAGGGAGTGGTTTTGCTCACTAACAAACAAGAACAATGAAGTGTTTTGTGTAAGGATATATTGATAGCGCCGCACCTGCAATATTGTTATCATATGGAGCTGTTCTTTCCGCATATATATTTAAGAAGGAGTTAGTTAAAGTATTTTTTATTGGAATTTGTTTATGTAAATTTGGACAAATTTGCTATTTTCTGTTGTTTAAATTGTATTTTTGAATGTATAAATGGATTTATTCTGTTGAAAAATCTTAAAATACTCAAATTATATAAATTTAACCACTCAAATCTACAGACCCAACCATTCCTTATCATAAAACTTTTTAAATAACTATTTAGAAATGAAAAATATATATTTAATATTTTAAAATATATATTTTGAATTTATTTATAAATGAAAATTTTGGAATTTCTATTTCCATAATATCCAATCCAATCTAAATTTGAACTTGATAAATATAATTTATACCATATTGGTTAGTCTTTTTCCTTCCCAAGTTCATATCTTTTTAATAACATATTTTTCTATATGAATAGGGCATGGCAGTCTAAGATTTATTAATATATATTCAATAACACAGTCTTAAATGTTGCATATATTTATTATGTATAATTACAGAGGGATTTATAAAAATATTTCTCTAAAACAACTAGTAACACGCTTATAATCCTTCTCATACATATGTAGAACTTTGTAATTGTCATGCTATAGCTTGTAAACAATTTAAATGTGAAATATAAAAGTCAAGCAAGTGACCAAAGGGTAAAGCTTTAATTTAAAGAACTCATCATGATACCACTAAAGGAAAGATAGAGGGGTTCATTGTGTCAAGAGATCCCAAGTCACTTTGGTGAATTAATGTTGAGAACAATGTGATATTATTTCCCCTTCCTCCAAAACCCAAGGAGCCAACTATTAAATAATGCAGGGTTGCGTAGTTGGACCAATACCTCCCATGTAAATGCATGGGAGTAATGGATTGGTATGTTCATAGAAAATTGCGGACCACCCAATTGCATGAGGGAGACACTTGAGAAGCTTCTGGGAGAAGGGAAATGATGTGCGCATGAGGGGTTGCACAAAGAAGCATAGAACCATGTGGGTGCATATAGGGAAGGGAGTTATGGTCAGGGAAATGGACGAGTAGAGGTTGTTGAACAATAGAGAACCCACATATGTGTGGGAAGACATACTAGAGTGTTCAAAGCAGAGAAAATTGTTGAGAACCTCAGATTTCCTTGGTGGTATCATGGCTTGCCAAACGGGTGGCCATAATGCAGAGAGAGGAAGCATTTGAACCTATGGTTGGGTGGAAATGAACTCACCCACAATTAGTTGTTTGGTTAAATTCATGTTTGAATAGATAAGTATTCTTTGCATGTCCATTGAATATAAAATATAGTTTGTATGAGATAAATGGATGTCATTTCTCAGTTGAAAGGAATGATTCAATTTCTTTAATTGGTAAATCAAAATTTATTGTAATGCTGGTACAAGTTGTAGAACTACATTGTCTGTGAGTAAATTTGAGAGAGACAAAAACAATGGATATAATATTGCTCCTTGCATGTTGTATTCCTTATTGGTTATTGTCTCTTGGGATGAGCAATACATGAAGAGATATTTTTGAATATGTAACTCATAGTTGTTTTTCTATACCTTAATTTCCTTGGGTATTTAACCTATGAAGATAGGATTTAAAATAAAACCAAACAGAGATCGGTGAACTCAGAAAAAATAAGTAAGGAGCTCATGGGAGTATGTTCCTTATAAGTTTTAAATCACCCTTATGGTTTCTTGTCTTAGAGAAACCTCATTTCATTGAGATCCCTTTTGAAAACCTCATGAGAAACAATAGCCATGGAAACTGAGGGGAGGATAACCCTAGTCATCCGATCATCACATAAGAGTTAGGAACCAGAGGTGAAGCCATGATTAATCAGGTTATCGAATACTTGGAGCACTAGAAGGTCTGTGTCGAAGGCCTTAGTTATATCTATATCTTAGGCTGGTGGGGCAAGGTTCCAACATCAGTTCCATTCGTTTTTCACTAAAACAAAGAAGAGTGAGGGTGATGTCATAACAACGTGTTGTGCTAGTGTGGCGACCAGAATGCCACATGAAATTGACACTTGTTATCAGTGTATTTGTATAGGTTGAGTGTCAGGCCTTGCTCGGGCATAAGCCTTTGATTTACACCCTTAGATATTCCTCGTATGAATTGAAGGCCAATGGATTTCGACTATCATTTTTCTTGGTAAGCTTAGGAGGGAGGTTGATGCTCCAAGGTATGAGATCCTCGAACCCCTAGAGTTTTCTCCTTTTCTTTCTATATATCTCGGCGCTCGTTTTGGAAAGGTTATGGGGTAGGGTTCCACCCTCCCTTTCCTTTGTAAACTTTACGATTAAAGGAGGTTAAGACTCGTGCGAGTGTGATGACGAAGAATGCCAACATACCCTAGAGGGAAATATGTGTCAACTTTTGAGTTGTTAAAGGGTTGAGTGTGGGCCCTTAGGAGCGAATACCATTTATTTGACACCCCTTAGATCATTTTCGTTGGATCTAAGCACCGAGAGTACTTAGTCATCAAATTTCCTTACAAAATATTAGGAGGGATTCGACACCCCCGAGAATTAGACCTCCATATCCCCAAAATGTTTCCCATCCTATTTTCTTGTGTTTCTCCCGATGTCCCAATTCATGGTGGGCATGGTTTCAAGAAGGGTTCTGACCCTTATCCCTTTGTGATTAATTAAGCGTGAGGATGTAGTATACATGTGTCAATGACGTCAGAGTGACTCTAGGGTGAAGTAACCCAACCAGTACAACGTGGACAAGTGTCAGCACCCAAATGGAGAAACCTTATGCGGGTGATGATGTGTGATGTTGTGGTTATCCCACATGTACCACGTGTCCAGGATATTTGGTGTCCAACGCAACAATCTATATAGAGTCGTGGGTGCTATGTGTCAAACCAAGTGGAAAGTCATGACAGGGCCACATGTCCAAGGTGCCACCTAGACCACTAGATCAACCTCACTCAAAGTGTTAGTGTTCATGTGTTAACTCGATGAGACCAATTCTTGGTGAGCTTGATGCCCGATAAGCCCAGAGTTCGGTGGGTTGGTGGAAGAGGTTGGACCATAGCCTATCAAAATATTTATGCACGAGGTTTGAATGCGGTAGGTCGATACCCTAGAATACCAGATATCAGAAGTGTTTAAGAGGTTTCGAGAGCGATAGAGTTGAGGGTCCTAGTGGGCTAGTGGCCTATGCCACACTAGCAGCCATGTTAGTGCCAAATGGTACCCTGTGGAATTGTATAGGTGGAGAAAGTCCAGGTGGACATGTGGTGGTTTTTGGAAAAAGAAATCGTGGAAACTTTTGATACTGAGATTAGTTTTGAGCATAGATACAATTGTTGGAAAGCTCTCAACAAGCAAAATTGAAATATGAAGTAAGAATTGAAACTTAGAAGGGACAACGAGAGATGGTTTTAAGAAAAGAAAAGGAGGAATTGGTACATCTACCAACCTAAGAGAGATCAAGGGTTGAGTGTGTTATAGCTTTGGATTTATAATTCCTCCAAAAGTGCTTCAAAATTGATCACAAGGTTGAAAATATGACTCCAAGATTTGAACTTTTATATGTGTCGTTCTCCCTAGGCCTCAAATTTCAAATTATTTTGTATGTTATATGCAAATTTTATTGTCATAATTTTTTTTTATTTTTTGTATTTTGACTATGCAATTTTCTTTAATAAACTAACAATAAAAAAAAACTCAAGAAAAACATTCATAATCCAGGTTGTAACTTAATTTGTATTATCAAAACAATATTGTGGAATATTACATAATACATAGCTCCAAAATCTAGTTTTAAAGAGTTATCAATCAATTGAGATTTTACAAATTAAACATCTCCACTGCAACTTCTACATCCTTCAGAAAAATTCAAAATTGAAGATATCGCTAACTATGACATTTGAAGCTCAAACATAAAATGAACAATAATTATATTTCTTTGTTTAAAAATTTAAATGATAGAACTCTAAACCATAAAAAAAATAATCTTAGTTAATATTAGTCAAACTGTTCTTATATTTACCTATTGAAATCATAACAATGCTTACTATTTAAAGAAGATAACACTTAAGCATCCATTTTTCAAAAGAATGGTCACCACTTTTACTTCAACAAAAAAATATTTTTAATTAGAAATAAATTACGAAAGACAAGTTCATTGTTAACTATAATTTACAAGTATTTATATACAATGTATATAATATGACAACATATACTACATCCACATATACTACATTCATTAGCTTCATTAATTAATTAAAGATAATGAAAATATTAACCAATTAAATCTATTTTAATTGAATATGAAGCATTGTTACCTCTTTTTGTTCACTATGAGGATTCCACTTGAAACTCAAAAATTTCAAAACTTGACTTTCTTGCAAAAAAAAAAATATATTTAATTAGAAATAAATTATGAAAGATCACTTCATTGTTAACTATAATTTACAAGTATTTATATACACTATATATAATATGTAACAACATATAATAAAACCATGAACTTTGTATATTAACTGATTAAATATAATGAAAATATTAACCAATTAAATAAAAGATAATGAAAATTTTAACCAATTAAATATATTTTAATGAACATGAAGCATTGTTACCTTTTTTTTATCACTTTGTTTATAAAAATGCCTACTATTAAGAATAACACTTACCAATCCATTTAAAAAAAAATGACCACCAATGTTATAACTTTCTTGAACAATCACAAAGAAAACTCAAAATTTTAATTTTCTAAAAAAATATAATTTTAATTAGAAATTAATCATGAGAGACCAATTCATTGTTAACTATAATTTACAAGTATTTATGTGCCCTATATATATTTTGACCATTAACCAATTAAAATAATAAAAATATATAATTTTTATATTAACCAATTAAATAAAAGATAGTGAAAATATTAACCAATTAAATATATTATAACTAAATATAAAGTATTGTTACCTATTTTTGTTCACTCTCTTTATAAAAATACCTACACTTTAAAGAACATAGAACTTACCCATTCATTTTTCAAAAAACGCCCACCATTGTTGCAAGTTTTGTAACCAATAACAAAGGATTCCACATGAAACTCAAAATTTTCAAAATTTTACTTTAATGCAATTTTTATTTTTATTTTTAATTGGAAATAAATTATGAGAAACTATTTCATTGTTAACTATGTATTTATATGCCCTATATAATTTGAAAACATAGACTACAACCATTAACTATGTACATTAACCAATTAAAGATAATAAAAATATTAACCAAATAAATATAATATAATGAAAACATTAACCAGCTAAATATATAATAATTGAATATGAAGCATTGTTACCTATTTTTGTTCACTCTCTTTATAAATAGTTCTAAAATTCTCCAACTTCAAATTAGATACTAGACTTCATCATAAATCAAACCTTTTCAAGTTACACAATAAATATTTACAAATACTCACTTCAAAAGATAAAGAATAACAACTTACCAACTCTTAAAGATCAAGAAGTCTTCTTGACTTTGTATCTCTCAATATCCCATATACTACATTCCAATCCACATTAGATAATTCAAGGCCATTCAAAGATATTATCATTAGTGCATCTAGTTTATCCAATCCCAACTTTGATTTTCTAATATCCTTGATGATGTTTTGTTTAGAAAATCCGCTTTCATAATCCACTGTACTTGCAGGAATAGTGAGTATAGCTTTCCATAATTTCATCATATGATGATAAGTTCTGTGACATTGTTTTGTGTTACGAAATACCTTCCATGCATCTTTCATTGAAAATCCCTCAGACGATAGATTGATAAACAAAAGGGTGCAACTCTCTTTTACAAGCATTAATATCAAATAATGGAACATATTCAATATTATTTGACATGGTATGCTACAAATTTTGAAAAAGTTTTAAAACCCAACGCTCTAAATTTTTCTCACATTTATGATGCTCTTCTTGATAATAACAAGGACTCGACAATTTGGCTGCATTAAAAAGATGGAGATCTAGAAATCTTTCATTCAAAGAGTTTATGAGAGACTCAATATAATCCTTTGTGATTTGTTGATAACTCTCTTGTGTTCCTTCAAAGCGCGGTTTTAAAGTATGTTTCCTTACATCACTATAATCAATCTCTACAGTTGGGATATAGATGTATTGTAGCTCATGTCGATCTATAACTACCCCTTCATCTTTAATTTCTATATATCCATATTGAGAATCACTTAAAAATTTTGATAGATAGATTGTACCTTCTACAAATGTTTCTTTTCTCAAAAACCATCTAGACCATGTAGTTATATTTACTTCAAGAGCCAACCCAATAGTTGTAATGTCAACATTTTCTTCTTGAAAATTCTTTTTCAACTTGGTCAATTCACCCAACATGTCAGCGAGGATATCAAATAAAAAATGAATGGAGTAAATTCGTGTCTTATCATACCATGTTGAAGTTTTTTTTTCATTTTCCCACAAACTTAAAATTGTTGGCATAAGCTTCACAAGTCTTATAATAACTTCTCCCCTAGATAATCATCTCACTGAGTGTCTCTGTAAAACATCAAGAACATCAATTTGCATGACTTTAATCAAAGCATTCAATTCATTGCTTCTCTTTGGTGAGTTTTGAACCCATGAATACACCTTATTTGCAATGTTTTCAACATATAATAACTCTAGTACTTTCTTAGAAGCATTTGCTGCTGCTAGAGACCCATGATGAGATACACAATGAAATGTAGTAAGATTTGGAGTGTATTTTTTTAAAAATGAGATGAATCCATTTTCATTTCCAGTCATTGTTGAAGCTCCGTCTGTAGAAACAACTATCAAATTTTTATTCTGAAGGCCTCTAACATTTAATAATTCACTAACACTATCATATATTGTTTTTACTTTTCCATCCATTACATCCTTAAGCTTCATAAACTATGGAATAGGTGGTCCAAAACCCTTCACGTCTAAATAGGTTGCATAAACAACAAGGTGTTTCTCTAAGGTGCAATCAGTGCTTTGATCAACCATTAATAAAAAGAAAGGAATTTCCAACATTTTGTTTATCTGAATCTACTTAAGATGCTTTGATATGCAATATATAAAATTATTTGTAGACTTACAATTTGTGTATGAAGAGTACTCTTGAGATTTTGGCATGTGTGGTGTTTTTGTATCCATGAGAAATTTGCAAAGCTTTTCATACTTTGATAAAGATAAATCTTCTTGACAAATAAACTATGATATTTTCATTGTGGTAATCACTCTTTCCTTATTTTCACCTTCTATCTCTCTAATATGATCAGGTATTGGCTTCATCTTTCTCTCTAAAG
>JZKD02S1679799.1:850406-867333 GCA_000966675.3 Picea glauca | reverse complement strand
CCATCATAGCTACAATCGAGCCCTACATAGCTCAACCAACCACAACCCCGTTTAGGTGGGGTTGGGATTCCAACCATTGGGTCCCATAGATGTTGCACTTCCCCTTGCAGGCACCTCAACCAAATCATCTCCTACTCCAACTGAAGCTGAAAAAGCCACCCGTTTCATTGAGAGGATCCAACACATATGCCAACAGGTTCAATATATTCTATAGAAGTCCAATGAAAAGTACAAACAATGCCATAATCAACATCGGGTTCCACATACGTTTCAGGTGGGAGACAAAGTTTAGTTGCACTTGCAAAAAGAATGCCTTACAGGACCCCATCGAAATCTTTTCCCACTCCGTTATGGGTCGTACAATATCACCAAGGCTATGGGGGATAATGATTTTGAGCTCAACATTCCTCATTTCCTTGGCCTACACCCAGTGTTCAATGTGGATCTCCTTCACCCTGATTTCCCACCATTATTGGACACCTCAAAAGTAGCAGAACAACTCACACCAACATATCTCAACCCCGAATGCATACAAAAGGAATCCAATGATCAGAATGTGGACACACATATCAAGGGCACTCAACAACAAAGGATCCAACTTTATCGAGTCATCAAAGCAGGGCAACTCCTACACCAAGGAAAGTGGCTCACCCGAGGCCAAATTCAGCAGAAATTTCCTCATCTAATGGGGGACCTCAACGCAATAGAGACCATTGCTTCCTAAAGAGGGAGGATTGATCCAAATGGATATCGGTGGCCACCCACCTTTTCCAACTCGCTTAAAACAATTTTCTAACAATTTCAGCAATTTACTATTTTTAGCAGTTTTAACTTCCGAGGCCATTTTGAGGGCCTAAATAAGCCACACTAAACCAGTCACTCCCACTCCTCCTTATACTCCACTAAACCAGTCACTCCCACTCTTCCTTTTACTCCACTAAATATCCAAAAATTGACTAGGGAAGAAGTGGTTGAACGCCAACTCAAAGGCCTTTGTTATAATTTTGATGACAAATATTTTCTTGGGCACAAGTGTAAGGAATAAAATATTTGTATGGCCATCTCAGAGGATGTTTCGGAAGATGATGTTGAGGATTCCCTTGTGGTTTTGTCACCTGAACCTAGTGACATGACCCCTCCCTCTGACCCTCCCGAAGTCGAACTGATCATTTCCCTAAATGATCTCACTGGCTTATCTACTCCCCAAACCCTTAAGCTAATTGGTTACATTAAGCATAGGAAGGTCATCATTCTTGTTGATAGTGGAAGCACCCATAATTTTATTCATCGTCGCATTGCCCAAGAAACTAATTGCTATATCTGTGTCGTCATTAATTTTCAAGTGATTATTTCCAATGGCGGGTCCATGAAATGTGGAGGGTGTTGTGAAAATGTGTGTCTCCAAATTGGTCAGTACCATATGTTTTCTATCGACATGGGAGGTTGTGACATTGTGTTGGGTATAGAATGGATAAAGAATTTGGGTCCCATTCTCATGGCTTTTAAAAAATTAACCATGCAATTCGACTAGGAGGGCCAACAATATAAGTTCCAAGGCATCATCGTTGGTTCCTCATATATCATCAGTTCCCATCGCATGGAAAAACTTCTCAAAAAAGGTCATTCTTGCATTATTGCACAACTCCATGCCATTCAAGCCACTGAGACACCCTCTGTGTCGAAGGACCTCCAATCCATCCTCTCCAAACATCAAGTGTTTTTTTCCACTCCCCATGGACTCCTTCCTTCCCATAGTTTTCATGATCATTGCATTCCCCTTGTCCCCAATAGCCTTCCTCTCAATATTCTTCCCTATCGTCATCCCTTTTCCCCAAAAAAATAAATTGATAAAATTGTTCAAGAATTGCTCAATGTCGGTATTATCCTCCCTAGTACGAGCCCCTACTCTTCTCCTGTGGTCATGGTCCTTAAGAAATAAGGTTCTTGGTTCATGTGTCCTAACTTCCACGCCCTCAACAAACTCACCATTAAAGATAAATTTTTTATTCTTGTCATTGATGACCTCTTGGATGAATTGAGTGGTTCCTAGTTATTTACTAAACTTGATCTTCGTTTTGGCTACCACCAGATATCTATCAACAAGACATACATTCCTAAGACTACATTTCGAACTCATGAGGGCCACTATGAGTTTTTGGTCATGCCCTTTGGCTTGTGTAATCCTCCGTCCACTTTCCAAATCCTCATGAATCATGTCTTTCATCCTTTTCTCCATAATTTTCTCTTAGTTTTCTTTGTTGATATCCTAATATATAGTAAAACCTAGACAACACATCTTGCTCATGTGGATCGAATTCTCCATCTACTCTCTTAGCACCAAATTTTCCTCAAAAAATCTAAATATGATTTGGTGCCTCGAAAGTCGAGTACTTGGGTCATCTTATTGGCAAGGTCAGTGTCAGGGTGGATCCTAAAAAGATTAGAGCTATGCAATATTGGCCTCACCCAAATGCTCTCAAAATATTGCGTGGATTTCTGGTTTTAACAGGTTATTATTGCAAGTTTGTAAAGAATTATGGAAAAATTGCGACACCTCTCACTTCTCTCCTTAAAAATAATTCTTTCACCACTCCACTCCTGATTTCACAAATACCTTTGTCTTGGAATGTGATGATTCTGGGAAAGGAATTGGCATAGTCCTTATGCAAGAGAGTCGGCCTTTGGCCTTTACCAACAAACAACTGTCAAAGAAAAATTTGGGAAAATCAATCTATGAAAAGGAAATTTTGGCTATTTTGCATGTTGTGGATCTTAGGTGCCCTTATATATTGGGGCAACACTTCCAAATTAATATAGATCATCAAATCCTCAAGTGTTTTCTAGAACAACACCTTTCCTCCACAGAGAAACAAAAATGGGTCACTAAGCTCTTTGGATATGATTATGATATCATTTACAAGAAAGGCAAAGACAATGTGGTTGTTGATGCACTTTCCATAAAATATGAAGATGAAGGGTCCCTTTTTTCTCTCTCCTTCATTGTACCAGATTGGTTCAAAGTTGTTTGCAAGGAATGGTTACACAATCCCAAAACTTCGTATCTGATACAACAATTGCAGGCCAATTCTCCAGTTTCCCCTGGGTACTCTTGGAGCAATGATGAGCTTCGATAAAAAGCCCATTTGTGTTTAAGTAAACAGTGAAAACTTAAATCCATGGTACTTTATGAGCTTCATGCTACACCCATCGCTAGGCACTCATGGTTTACCAAAACCTATGACCAGGTCAAACATTGTTTTTCTAGGATGGTATGAAACATGACGTTCACAATTTTTTCACAGGATGTGATGTTTGTCAACACAACAAGGGAGAAATAGTCAAATCTCATGGCACACTTCAACCACTTCCAATTCCACCAACTATTTGGAGGGATATCTCTATGAATTTTATTGTAGGCTTACCTAAATAAATAAATAAATAAATCATCATGGTGGTAGTTGATCATCTTTCCAAGTATGTTCATTTATGTGCTCTTCAACACCCATTTACAACCTCCATTGTGTCTCAACTCTTCATGGATCGGGTATTTAAGCTTCATGGCATGCCTCATTCTATTGTTTTTTATTGTGACCCAAATTTCACCAACAATTTTTGGCCAGAATTGTTCAAGATACGAGGTACCCAATTCAATCTCAGCACAACTTATCATCCCCGCATTGATGGTCAAACTGAAGTTGTCATCCAGTGTTTGGAAACATATTTGAGGTGTTTTTCATCGGAATGGAAAGATCAGTGGGATCAATGGTTACCACTATGGAGCAGTGTAAAGGTAGATTTAAATGGAGAGCCTATGAAATAGAATGAGTCATATGTACATGACTTGGGTAGAAAAGATCCTTGGACAGTCTAGTTACAGACTTATAGTGCAGCCATATTGAAGGGGTTCTTATATTGTGGGTATTGACCATTAAGGTCATCATTTTGGTATTAGAGAACATACCAAGTTAATTTACTCATTGAAGGATGGGAAGAGCTTGTTAATACTCTGTTGAATAAATTAATTACTTAGTTGAATGCTATAGGGATCTGGAACAAAAGGAATTGGAGAGATTATTGCAGTTGTAGCAGAGAAATTGAGGTGATACAGATCTGAAATAAAAGATTGAATTGTTTAGAGAAGGTGGGTTGATACAGAGGAGTCGAGTGCAATTGGTGCACATAAATGGTACAAACATAATATCTTACTTTGAGAAGTGATCAGAGAGGGAGATGAAAAATAATATTGTAGGCATATATATTTTACATAGGCATACATAGAGTACCTCAAATTTGTGAAATATGAAGGAACATGAAATATTAGATTAAGTGAAATCTAACAGTACATAGAAATTAAATTGATCCAAGTGAATGAATCAAAGAGGGTTCAAGATTAGGAAGAGATCTTGAAGGAAAATTGGATGTGTTTTAAAATAAATCTGGTTTTGAGATTTTTGTTTGCAGGTTGAAGCATACTAAGGAGATTTGGTAGCAGCCATGACAACTAGGAGAGTTGTAGCAGAGAACCAATAATGTTCTTTAATGCAAGAGATAATGTAAGCTCTTGAAAAGAGGAAGCAGTGGCAAGGAACTTGACAATTCCAACCGAAGATTGGAACAACAAAGAACAAGTGAGTGTTCTCAAAGAGAAGTGGAAGTTGTAGAGACTAAAGGAGAAGAGTTTTCTCAAGAGGTTCTAATATAGAGAACCACAGGTACCAAGAGGTCAAGCTCAAAGGAGATAGCTTGATGAGTTATGGTGAAGCAAGTATGGAGACTTGTTGAAAGACGAGGATTGAATTCATTCCACAGGTGAACAAGGCGAAGTTCACAAAGGAAATGGAGACAATGACTATTGATGGTCATTGTATAAGTTCAAAGGAAAGACACAATAGAAAAATCAAGGATGCCAAAGAAAATGACATAAGGAAGAGGATGAGTCAAGAGGATCTTGACAGAGAAATGATTGAGTTAAAGATCCAAATTAGTTACATGGAACAAATTCTACAGAGAAAGGTGTAAGAGAACCAGAGATAGGGATGGAGTTATTTGAAGAGAAGTTAAGGAAAGGATTAGAGGAATTGAAGCATAGGTTAAATGCTTTGATGAAGAAGGAGAAACTCAAAGGAGTTGATTTCAGACTCAGGCCATTGAAAGAAGGAGGAGTTCACTATTGTGTTCACTAGAGAAGGGAGATATCCTTGGATAGGATAATGAAGAGGATGACATACTTCCATGAAGTTTCATGAGCTCTTTGGAGAGTTCAAAACAACATATGGACATGATGACAAAGAAATCAAATGAGTTTAAAAGGCCTAATGTTTTGGAAAATGACATTTTTTGTATGATTGCAGATATAACAAGTAAGGAATCACTTGAAGATGTCAACATTAAAATGGAAGAAAATAAAATGTATAAAAACATTTCAAGAAGACATGATCAGAATTACATTATGATGGGGGATGAGGCAAAAGTGTCTCATAAAAACAACGAAGAAGGAGGAATACATACACATTTATCTAATGGGATTGTTGACACATAGTTAGAAGACCTTATTCCTATAGAGAACATATAAGAATTGTCTTATGAAGATAGCCAAAGGAAGTTGAAGGGAATCATTCTAATGCAATTATTTCAAAGTGGGATAAAGAGGTAGAGCTACTGGAAATATTGTTGATAGAACCTAAGTCGGAAAGGGAAATTATAGCCAGAGAGGAGACATGTTCATAAGTTCCTAACAATGAAGGAGAGGTGATTATTGTATATAAGGAGGTAAAAACAAATTTTTATTTTCCATTTAGTTTTGAAATTGCAAGCCTATCATAGAAAAATGAACATGATATGGAAGTAGCCTCAAGACTATTTCCTAAGTATGAAATCATACCTCCATTAGTGAATTTTTAGGATGCATTGAAATTATTAGAGGAATGGTTGACTAAGAATGCAGGAAAAGAAGAATGCAAAAGGTTTGAAGACTCATTTCAATCTAATTTTAAAGAGCAGATGGTGATGTCAATCAACAGTGGCATAATTGGAGACAAGAAGCAATAGCTAGTGGACAACAACAACACCAATTCAACCAAGGGAACAACAACAAGTTTTCAACAAATAGATGTACCAGCCAAAGGATAGACTAGACATTGAGATTGAGTTAACAAGGATGTTGATGGTGAAGATGTCTCAGAAAAGGCATGAAAAGTAAAGGAATATCTACATAAACAGAGCAAGTGGGAAGCAAGGCAACAACAGGAAACAAGTGACACGGGAATATTTCCAAAACAAATCCAGTGGGGAATTGCAACAGAAAATGTGGAAGCCATAAGAGTTGTAGTCAACATAAACAAGGCAATAGGACAACAATGAAGAAAGTGGAGAGATTCAACATAAAATTTGGAACCCTCGAAGACACTAGAAGAATGAAGAATTTGAAGGAACTCATGACCGGGAGATCATGAACAATTTGTATTCCTCAGGAGTCCGATGCAGGGGCATTATTCCTCCAAAATATTGTACATTTGATTATACCTAGGGGGTGTTTCATTTTCCTAGGGATTTGGTTCCCTAAAGAAATTTTATTGTAATTTCCTAAGTTTTATAGGATATATAGAATGTATGAGTGGATTGTATTGTAATCAGATCTACTTCTAAGAAGAGATCTCGAGAGTTGAGAGATACAGAGTAAGTTAGATATCATGACGATGAGAATCCTAAGATAGGAGTTGAATTAGTAATTTATGGATCTGAGAGGATCCTTAAGAAACTATTGAGCGATTGAGGATTTGAGGATCCTAGACTTAAGGCTTGTTAGAGGATCTTGTGGATATGAGAGGATCCTTAGGGATTTGTTGAGAGTAATATGGATTGTAAGTTGATTCTAGTTTCATAAATCTTTGTATAAGTTTGTAAGCCTTGAAAGCATTCAAGGTTGGCCCAGAATAGCACATCATGCCATAGAGAAGTTGGTTAGTGAAAGAGAAAATTAGACCAAGTGAGGTTGGACAGAATAGGAGATCAGGCCACAGAGAAATTAGCCATTTTAGAGAGAATCAGGTCAAGGAATTATAGGTAGGCCTATTGAGATAAAATTAGGCCAAGAAAGGAATTATAATCCTTGTGTAAATATATGTACAATGTATGTATGATGAATGAAAGGAATACTCTATTTTGAGCATCATTGATGAAGTTTTTGTGTGTGGAGAAGCTCTGTTTTCTCGAATATTGTGTCTTTGTGAAAATCGGAGTTGGAATCATATATATATATATAGATAGATATATATATAGATATAGGTATAATTGTGAATTTGTAGGTTTGGAGAAGAATTAAATCTATGAAGATTGTTATTGGTGTGATCATTGATCATTGTAAATGATCTATGATCCTAATTACCTTACAGGCAGGTAGTCATTTCTATCATTGAAGGGAGTAGAAGAAGTTGCAAGAGCCATTGGATAATTCTATCGATGAATGATGACTGTTTTATTCAAGTGTCCATTGTGTAACTTCAAAGGTAGTCTTGATCATTGATTCCATCTAGATCAACGATCCATATCATTCTTTGCATGTATTGTTGTGATCGTCAAATCATAATCGGGATGGCATAAAGGTGGGTCAAGATCTCTTCACAGTTTGAAAGTGTGTCAGGGTTGTTGATCAAGGAAATTTGAAAAATAATCTAGACCATTGACAATGGTGAGATGCATCGATAAATGGTGTATTATGGGGGTCCCTAATTGAGATTTGAATGAAGGATCAACCTTCCCTGAAATGAAAAAAATCCATTCATCTCAATTGTTGATTAAGTCACATCCATCAATTTATCATTGGGTTAAATATCAGTGTTAGTTCATTTTTGGATAAGGTTGAGGTCACAACCCTTGAGTGCATGGATGGTTGGAGGAAGGGAATTAGCGACTATTGGATTAGCACATAGATATAGGTGTTGGTCATGTGGAATATTCTAAGAGCTCGGGCTAGAGTTTAGTACCTTCCCACTATTAATAATGTAAATGTAACCGAGAAGTAATTAATACCAGAGACATACTTTGACCTATAGAGATACATCCAAAGAAGGACGAGAAGGACTCGATCCATATTGTGATCGAATAAATTAAGGAGAGAACAAAAAATAAGTTTGTAAAGGTAGATTTAAATGGAGGGCCTATGAAATAGAGCCAGTCATATGCGCATGACTTGGGTAGAAAAGATCCTTGGACAGTCTAGCTATAGACTTATAGAGTAGCCATATTGAAGGGGTGTTTGTATTGTGGGTATTGAACATTAAGGTCATCAGGAGGGGGAAGGATCTTATATGGTAAGATGCATCGATACAATACTTTGTCTACCTTTGATGTGATATTGTATTTTAAGGCATAGAAAAATAAAGAAAAAGTCTCACCCTATCTAAAAAGTCCAGTCCAAATTGAACGTAGAATGTCCATCATTCCACATGTTTTGAATGACTGACCAAAAGTGTTTGTCTATCTGTTTGTTTGTTTGTATGCCTGCCTGCCTGCCTGCCTGTCTGTCAGTCTATTAGTCTATCAGTCAGTCACTCACTCACTCATTCATTCATTCTATAGGTATTTCATGTGTTGATGTCATAATATCAATTTTATTTTATTTTTTGGCTTAGGATCTAGGTTTTATGGGATTCCAAATTTAGTGAGTTATTATTAATATTATAAATATGTTTTTTAAAGTTTGTATACATTTTTAAATATATGGTTTTTATTAAATTGAGGACTTGTCACTGATAGTTAAAATATGTTAGAAAAGGTTGACTGGGCATTTACATATAATTTGGAAAGAGGCATGATATTTGTTGGAGATAAATTATGGTACAATGTGTATCAATTAATACATAGCATTTAATGCATGTTTTTGTGAAGTAAATTTAATAGTTTAATGCATTTAATACATGTTTTAGTGAAGTAAATTTAATAGTTTAATAGGTTTTCTTCACTTGTTTAATTGTTTGAATTGTTTTTTTAGATCCAATATTTTAGAAGTTTTTTWCTTATTTGTTTTTTTATTTGAATTCATTTTATTTCTAGGATGATAATCCAACATTTTATAGATAWTTTTTTATTTGTTTATTTATTTGAATTCTTTTTGTTTGTTTGAAAGGTTAGTTTTGTAGTATAGTGGAAAATATTCTATATATACATGTGAAGAGATTGAAAAATAATTATTAAAGATGTTAAGTATAATGCTTCAAGTGATAAATATTTTTTTATATCGTGGGATGTGTTGAAACTAGTCGGTACCTTGTATTTAGATTCCTAAAAGATGATATATTATTGGTAGCAATAGGGTCACTTATGGGTGATTGTATGGATAGGAAATTGCATATTATTACTAGAAATAAGGTAACTTTTGGATCATTGCATTTAAGAGGTGCTTTGCATCCCAATATGATGTAATGTTCTCAATCTAATTTTTTTCTTGGAACACTAACTACTCACTATTTGTTATGTTTTATATGTGTTTGCAGGTTTACTCATGGATTTGCGCATTAGGGTTTATGTTATGTTGATTAAGCAATGGAACAATAGATCTGAATAATATAACATAAACAAGACAAGATACAATAAATAACACTAGTATAGGACCAATAATTTCAGATCTGACCATTATTTAGATAGTAGATAGATCCTTGAACAAGAGATCTGCAAATCTGGAAGAAAACCCCAATAATATCAAATATGGGTTGTCAGTCGATACAATAATAATCAATACAATGATAATAGCCTCCCAAAGGCTCTCTGAAGAGAATATCCAAGCATCCAAAGGCCAACATCTGCAAGAGAAGACTGAAGAGATGAGATCCTGATCCAATATGCCGCAAAACCCCTCCAACTGGTTGAGTTGCACACTTCCATGGTTGTTGATGAACCCCTAAGTTTTGGCCCTCCTCTTCATGTTCTCCAAATGCCTCCAAAATTTCCCTAAATGTATATTGGGCTAGTAGAATCCCCCTGACCAAGTTTCAAGCTGAAAGGTGGAGTTATGCCCCGCCAACTGAGAAAACCCTTGACTAGTTTGTGACCCCTAGTTGTCTGAGTCACCCATATTTAGGCCTCACCTCTAGAAGCTTCCAACTACCACCAAAATATCTATAATTATAGATCAGGAAAATGCAAGCAAGATGGTGAAATCTTAACATGATCTGTGAAGATATGGGCCACCAAATAAAGGAAACCTCTTCTTGCGGTGCACCCCTCTCTCCTCCAAGTCATGCTAAGATCCAGGAAATAAATTGTTGGGTTAACCTCCTTCAGAATAGTCTATACATGATGCCTGGGACCATATGAATAAAAACTAGATACTCCTTTTCCAAGAAGCTCCCTCCTTTCCTCAGATCGAGATGAACTTCTCAATGTGGTGCTCCCTCCTTGTTGGAAACCCCCTAGGTTGTGCACTATCTTGAATCTTCCACTAGATCAGACCCATGCAACACTACATAATGGTGTGGGAGGATTATTTCACCTTCAGGACCAATATTGGATCAAGGAATATGGAATCTTTCACCACCGAGTTGATCTCTAGGGTTTTAGAATCAAAACCCTCAAAACTGCTTATGCTCAAGAGCTCCAATGAGAAATATGATAATAATCAGAATTCCTTAGAAGTGCACCCTTAACATTCTTTTATAGCTCCATTATATTCATTTGTTGAGTTAATTAACCCCTAGGGTTAACTCTTAGCTTAACTCACCTTTTCTTTTCTTTCGTTGAGTTACCCTTTTTCATACAAAGTCAACTCAACAATATAATGTTGTGTTTAGGAAGTGTCTTCTGGTTGAATTTTTCCCCATGATGCATGATACTATAGTCTAGTGGGGATGTCTAGAATAATGAGTCTCTCCAGACCTCTTCATCAAGAGGTGGGGGACATTACAATCTCTCTTGCTAGAAATTGCTTGCCCACAAGCAATTATGGACCTGTCTCCTGGATCAATTGTTCCCCTTCCCAAGTGGCATCCTCCATGGGTAGGTTCTTCCACTTGACAAAGTATTCTCTGATGCTTCTTTTCCTCAACTTCTTCTCCTTGAATTCAAGTATCTCCTCCGGTATTAGTACCAATTTTTCTTCTTCATCCAAAGGTGGAAATTCCTCAATAGTAGTGAAATGCTTGCCAATGGCTCTCTTCAAACATGACACATGGAAGACATTGTGTATTTTTCTGCCATGTGGTATATCCAACTCATATGCCATGACCCCTACCCTCATGTTGATTCTGTATGGACCGAAAAAACAAGGTTGGAGCTTCTTGCACCACTTCTCTTAATGTATGTTTTCATGTATGGTTGAAGCCTCAAATAAACCAAGTCACCAACCTCAAATGTGCACTCTACCCTGTGCTTGTCTTCTTGTACCTTATGTTGATTATCTTCCCTGAGTATGTCTTGAGTTTGTTGAATCTAGTCTTGAACCATGGGAGCCCTACTGTCTCCAAAGGAAATCTCCACAAATGAGAGGGGCTCATAGTTGTATAAGGCCCTAAATGGTGGCATACCAATGGACATATGATGGGTGGTATTGTAGCAGTATTCCCCCAAGTGAAGCCATTTAACCCATGCATTTTTCTTCCCTGCTACATAATTCCTGAGGTAGTGTTCAACCCATTTGTTAACTATCTCTGTCTGGCCATCTGTTTGAGGGTGATAATTGGTACTAGGTGTTAGGGTTGTACCCAACAACCTGAAGAGATCCTTCCAAAATGTGCTCATCAACCTGATGTCCCTATTACTCACTATGGTTTTGGGTAAACCATGCAATTTGAAAACCTCCCTAAAGAATTGGTCTGCAACCTGTGCTTCACTGTAATCTGTGGGAATGGAAAACAAATGTGCAAACTTAGTCAATCTGTCCACAACCATGAAAATATAATGTTTTCCTTGAACCATGGGCAACCCTGTGATGAAATCCATAGATATACTTTTTCATTTGTGCTCCAGAATGAGAAGTGGTTGTAGTAATCCTGTCGGGTGAGTGTTTTCATCCTTTTTGGCCTGACAAATGTTTCACTCCTTGATGTGACACATCACATCTTCTTTCAAACCCTTCCAATAAAATATCTCCCAAACCTTCATGTATGTCTTGATGAACCCTTGATGCCCTGCTACTGGTGAATCATGGCATGCTTATAGCACCTTGGCCATAAAAGTTGATTCAGGGATGAATAAAATTCATCCCTTGTAGTATATGATATCATCCATGCTTGTAAAGTTTTCATCTTGTGCCTATCCATCCATCACTTCACATGCAATTTTTTTTTTTGAATATTACACCAAAAGGTGAGCCTTCCAATCCACTGAGATGTCAGTAGTGGAATAAACTGATGGTCTTATGGATAAGGCATCTACTACCACATTATTCTTCCCTTTGACAAATTCGATGTCAAAGTCATAATCCTAGATTTTCCTCACCCACTTTTATTGCCTCTCACTCAAGTCCTTCTGATCTAGGAAGTACTTGAGTTTGTTTTGATATATCCTCACAACGAATTTTTCCCCAACCAAATACTGCCTGAACTTAGCCAATGCATGCATGATGGCTAGAATTTATTTGTCACAGATGGCATAGAGGAGCTTAGGGCCTCTCAATTTTCAGATTTTATAAACCAAAGGATGTCTATTCTGCATAAGCACTACCCCAATGCCTTCCCTTAAGGCATCACACTCTATTGTGAAAGGTTGAGTGAAATATGGTAGGGCCAATACTAGGCATGTACTCATTGCTTTATTCATTTTTTCAAAAGTCATCTGCTCTTCTGGGCTCCACTTGAATGCCCCTTTCTTGGTCAAATTGGTCAAAGGTGCGTAGAGTTGAGAGAACCCCTTGAAAAATCTCCTGTAATAGCAACAGATGCCCAAAACTCCCTTCAATTTTGTGAGTTTTGTAGGCATGGTCCAGTCAAGTATAACTTGTATTTTCTCTTGGTGTACCTATACCCCCTTCACTCCAATGATGTGTCCTAGATAAAGGACCTATGTCATTCCAAATTCACATTTTGATTTCTTAGCATATAAGTATTACTCTTCCATGATAGACAAAATCTGCTCCACATGTTGAAGGTGCTCCTCCCAAGTTTTTCTATAGATCAATAAATCATCAAAGAAGACCAATGGGAACTTCCTCAATTTTTTATTGAACAAATGATTCATTCAAGACTTGAAGTTGGATGGCACATTAGCTAGCCCAAAAGGCATTACCAAAAACTCATAGTGTCCATAGTGAAAACGGAAAGGAGACTTGGACATATCTTTCTCCCTCATCTTTATCTGATGATAGACGGAGCGCAAGTCAATCTTTGTGAAGTATACATCCCCATGGATCTCATCCAATAGATCATCTATACTTGGGATGGGGTATCTATTTTTTATTGTCTT
The DNA here is from genome assembly GCA_000966675.3 of Picea glauca. NCBI lineage: Eukaryota > Viridiplantae > Streptophyta > Pinopsida > Pinales > Pinaceae > Picea > Picea glauca. Next base: position 853,941 of record JZKD02S1679799.1, on the reverse strand, counting down.
CTTATTTAGAGCCTTATAGTTAATACACATATGCATTGTCCCATCCTTCTTTTTCACCAATACCACTGAAGATGCAATGGGACTGGAACTTGGCCTAATGTGGCCCATGTATAATAATTCTTTAATGGCCTTTTCAATTCCTCCTTTATACTTTTTGGGGTGCCTATAGGGAGTGGTGATGACAGGTTTCACACCCTCCTCCAACCCTATGATGTTCGCAAACCCCCTATCTGGTGGTTCCTTTGAAAAGACTTTGTTGTTCTTGTCAATGAATTTTTGGATCTCTGGTGGGTAGTGAGTTTCCCCCTTATTATTTACTCTGAATCATATTCTACACTTAGCTGCATAAACAATGCCTTCCCTCCTGAAGATGGCCTCCATGCACTTTGTTGTCACCACTCTCGGTAAAATGCCTGTCATACCCCTGAGAACCACCTTTTTTTCCATTTTCTTCTATAAAGGGCATTTCCATGGTTTTGTAATTTGTGGTGATTGGCCCTAATGTACTAAGCCCTTGTACTTCAAGGATGATGTTGGTATATGGACGGTCCATAACATAAAAATACTATGCCAAATCATGCCTACCCAATGTAAGCATCATTCTCGAAATGTATCTGTCACAAGGCATGGTGTGCCCCCTGCTACCTCTACACGAAATCCCTCAAACTCAATTGTCGATATGTGTCTCCTTTGCAATAGGGATGAATCAATGAAGTTGTGTGAGACACCCCCATCAATGATAACTAAGACCTTCTTCCCTTGTAGCACCCCTCTCATCCTGAAAGTGTTTAATTTAGGTACCTCGCTAATGGACGCAAGTGTCACCTTTTCATCTGTTGTAAGGTTGTGAATTGCATCCTACTCTTTTTCTTGTCCAGTAGTATCTGCCTCTATGTTTTGTACATGAAAGAAATATTCATCCTCCTCATCATCCGATATCACCTCAATGTAGTGAGCTTTTCCCTTACCCATGCATTTGTGTGTTGGATCCCAAGGCTCTTTGCCAGTGAAAAATAACTGCTTCCTCCTCAATTACCTCCTAGTGGGCTCATCCATCCTACCCCTTCATCGGTCAAACCCCCTTGGGTCTCTCCCTCCTTGGTTCATAGGAGGTATTTGGTCTCTACCCCCTTGGTTTAGAGGAGGTATATGGGTGAATATCACCTTTGATGTTGATCCTAAGTCCCTAGTCTTCCATATTGAATCATGCAAGTTGGTAAGCTTAAAATTCTTGACCCAACCCCTCAAGGGATCCATCAACCCTTTTGTGAAGAGAATCATAAGTCTTGATTGAGACACATCCTGTACCATAACTGTTATCCTCTGAAACTCTTCTATGTAAACCTACGGTGATCCTGTCTGTCTGAGCTATGTGAGTTCCCTAAAAGGTAGCTCCACATCCCCCTGGTCAAACCTATCAATGAGCCTTTGTGTAAACTCTGTATAGGATGTGATCTGATTGTGAACCAGTGTGGTCAACCCATGGTACCACCAATCATGAGCCTTTCCCTCCAAGTACATGGTGGAAAACTTGATGGCATCCATATCCTTCATGGGGTTAAGTTGTAGGTAGGTATCAAGTTTTTGCACCTATGCTTGCGCAGTCACATTAGAAGATCCATCAAAATAAGGAATTTCCATCTTGCCTTCCCTGCATTCCATTTCATATTTGGGCCTTTGATATTGTTTAGGCTTACCCTAAAACTTGATTCCACAATACTGATCCAACGTGACTTTCCTCTAGAATCCTGCACTCAAGGCATGATACTCCCTGGCATACTGCTCAAAGTTGTCCTCAATTTCATCCTCATAGTTACGTTGTGGCTGGTTATCTAGGAATGTGGGTAGATAGGTTCTAGGGGTGGTCCTACTATGTGTTGGCCCCTGAGGATCTCCACCTCCATAACTCTGTCCTTCAGTGTGATAGCGAGGGCTATGCTCCTGTTGAGATCTAGTTCCCCCATGATATCCACTAGATTCCATGTTTGCATAAAACTCTGGTCTGTTTCCTCCATGGGTCATTTGTAATAGGAGTTGCGCAAGCCTCTCCTGGCTGGAATTCACTCTTTCCAGAGTCTCTATCATTTCAATTTCCCCCCTATGCACAGTTTCTTGGTTTTCCTATAGATGATGCACAAGGGTACTTTGTTCCTGATTTATGGAGTGTTGTAGCTCCTTGGAAAAACTTGCTAGAATATGTGGCTCAATGTCCTCACCTGAACCCTGCATCTATGCCTTTATTTCACCTGTCTCCTTCCTGCATATGCCCATGTAAATACCACAAGTTTGGAGGATCAACGCTTTGATACCACTGTAATATTCCCAAGCCAAATTGTTTTCTTGGAACACTAACTGCTCACTATTTGTTATGTTTTCTTATGTGTTTGCAAATTTACTCATGGAGTTGCGCATTAGGGTTTATGTGATGTTGATTAATCAATGGATGTTAAGACCTAATATTGGCTCATTACACCTTAATTGGGGCATATTATATTAGTCATTTTATTTTATTTATGTCGTCTTTAGGCCATTAGTTGTAATTATACCTCCTAGTCTCCTATATATACCAAGGAGACATTTCCATTTTGAATCATCTTGTACTTGAACATTTAAGTGGGGTAAAAGGAGGTTGCCCCCTCGACGAGGCTTGTTATATGAAATTATCTCTTTTTCAAGGCGTTGAGTACTTTTTCTGAGGTTTTTCTTTGCTATATTGATATTTGGTTCTTAACATATGGTATCAAAGCTCAAGGTCTTGGGGTTTTGCTGCTACATCTGACAGACCTTGGAATTTTCGCTATAAATGTTTTTATACAATGTTTCAGAAGGAACGTCTTGGACGATATTTAGTATATGGATCAAGGTACATTGGGTTCAAAATTCATCTCTTGAGGCCCTATAATTTCAGAGATACAACCTGTACAAGATAGGGTTACAGGATCATCCTGAACTGAGTCATTGCGGAATTTTCGATGTAAAACATTTTCTGTAACATTTCAGACCTTGAACTCTAGAGGCTATTTACAGAAACTAGTAAGGTATATGTGGTAAAAATTTCATCTTCTGGTTCATCTTAAATTTGTAGATACACCCTGTGTAAGATAGGGTATTTGACTAGTCCTATTGACTAGTCTCAAGAAGGTGTTCCAGGTAAAACAATCATAACTTTTTCCTAGAGTATTCGAATTGAGTGGGACTGATTTCATTGGATCGTGGATAGTTTTTAGTATTTCTGGTGCGAGTTTTAGAATTTAATATCAATTATTTTGCTCCAGACACGCTATACAAGTGAGATCTCTTGGAAAGGACAAAAATCAGCAATTTGTGGGGAAGTTACCATAAATTCCACTTGGCACATCCAATTTTGATCAGACTTATGGCATTGCAGAGAAGAAATGTCAGAGAACTACATAAAATAATTTTTCATACCCAAAAGGGCCAAAACTTGGGAGATACAACAGAAGAAAGATTGTCTAGAAGAACCACCTCAAAATCAAGGTTCAAAAGTGATACTTGGCCAACATGCCACCCAAAA
>JZKD02S1679799.1:776776-810928 GCA_000966675.3 Picea glauca | reverse complement strand
AATGGCCCCGGAAGTTAAAACCTGCTAAAAATAGTAAATTGCCAAAATGGCCAGAAAACTGTTTTGAGCCATTTGGAAAAGATGGGTGGCCCCCGATATCCACCTGGATCACGAAAGGATAGAACGCTCCCCCAGCCCCAGTATCATATCCCTGCCAATTTTTATATCCTTACCCTCACCAGGTCTCCAACGGAGCCAGTGGAGAATAACTTGTGAAGAATCCACTAGACTCCTCCAGAAGGAAGAGGCTTTATTTAACTGGAAGATAGGCATACGAAGCCAATGGATGAGCGGCTTTGAGTCCAGATATTTGGCATTGATGATTTGATGCCAAATACTGTCATGTGATACAACTCTCTAGAAATTGCTAGCCAGGAGTGCCACATTGAAAGTTGAGAGATTTTTGAGGCCCCAACCCCCTGCCCACCAGGGTTTTGACAGGGAATGCTAGCTACAGAGGTGTAGAAGATGAATTTCGGCTTTACCACCCCACAGGAAATTGAAAGATAATCTACGAAGAGTAGTAATAATCTTTGTGGGGACCCTCTCCAGCTATTTATGAACAATTAAACCTCAACTCACCACACTAGCTATTTATTATCATTGAAAAGGAAACTAGAAGCTAACAACATTATTGTAGCAAATCAACAAGGTAATTACATATCTGTTACATAACAATTTATTACAGTAGTTAAAAAGACATTTAACATAAAGATTAACATAATCAATTAATTGAGCAATAACAGGGTAGTTTGCATGACTATTTTCATAACAAGTGTTATAGCACTAACAAGGTGATTATCATGTTAATTAACATAACAATTAATATAACAGTAGCGAGGCAATTTATATGATGGTTAACATAATGATTAATAGCGCAAAAACAAGGCAATTTATATAACTTTTAACCATTTAACTCACTGCGGCATTTAATCAATAAGTAGGAATATGTCGACCATTCATAGTGTTGTAGCAATTGTTCTGGCATTTAGTAAGGTAATTAATATAACATTTAACATTGCAATTAACAAGCCAGTTAACTGTAGCAATTGTTCTGGTAAATTCGTGGTCATTCCAGCAAGCTCAGTCAACATTCTAAAGGCAAAAATCATGGGTAATTACAACAAGCTTTGGCAACATTCTAAAGGAAAAATCGGGGGTAATTACAGCAAGCTCCAACAACATTCTAAAGGAATAATCGTGGGTATTTAAAGAACATTCTAAGTCAATCTTTAAAAGAAAAAATGTGGGTAATTTTAACAACAATCTCTTCAAATTTTAAAGGCAAAAATCGTGGGCAATTAAACATCAAACTCAGTCACGTTTTGAATCGAAAATCCGTGAGCATTTAAACAACAATCACAGTCTCAATTTAAAGGGAAAAACATGTACAGGGACATACCAAAAGGACATTCATGGCTATCCATATTTTAAATATGCATAATGATGTGCCCAAAACGCACCAGAAGGAACTCCATGTTGCCATCATTATTTAAAAGGGAAAAACACTGGCAAAATGCAGACATGGAAATGAATTCGTTTTCCATTGCCATAATACCAATGCCACGTAGACAGGAATACAAAAAAAACATTTTTCATCTGCCGGACACCAATATAAAATGCAGATAGGAAATCAAACGTTCTTCCCATTGCTAGAGTACCAATACAATCTAGACATGAATACAAAAAAAACATTTTTCATCTCCTGGACACCAATATAAAATGCATATAGGAAATCAAACGTTCTTCCCATTCCCAGAGTACCAATACCATGCAGACAGGAATACAAAAAAATGTTTTTCATCTCCCGGACACCAATATAAAATGCAGATAGGAAATCAAACGTTCTTCTGATTACCATAGTACCAATACAATGCAGACAGGAATACAAAAACGTTTTTCATCTCCCAGACACCAATATAAAATGCAGATAGGAAATCAAACGTTCTTCCCATTGCCAGAGTACTAATACGATGCAGACAAGAATACAAAAAAAAAAAAATTCATCTCCCGGACACCAATATAAAATGCAGATAGAAAATCAAACATTCTTCCCATTGCGAGAGTACCAATACAATGCAAACATGAATAAAAAATATGAACGTTTTTCCATTTCCAGGATACCATTATAAAAATGCAGACCTGAAATCAATTTTTTTTTTTTCATTGCCAGAATACCCAAAAATTTGTAGACCGAAAATCAATTCATGCTTCCAATGCTATAACCCCAATACAACGCATACAACAGTAAGAGAACGCAAGGTTCCGATGGGAAAGGTAATGGAATGATTGTCGGGGTTTCTATCAGTCAAGGAATAGAGAAAACCATCTAGGACATAAGATAATCCACATGCAGAGGTCGTTGCCAGATGGTGGAATCAACAATCAGCCAGGGACAAACATCAAGGGTAGAGGGCTAATAGGTTCGTCCTTCACTTATCATCCTCGCACAGAAGAGCAGGGCGTTAAGATCCACAGGTCTTTTAACGCTAAGGCGACGACCGTAGAGAAGGCTCCTGGCTGACTGCTTAGGCAAGGACTAGTGAGCTAGGGATGAAGGCTAAAAACCCATGAAGGTCAGAATCAACACAACCTGGTGGTCAAGACATGTGGGAAAACGAAGGCCATGGGAATCAACAACCATTAAGCTAGGCTAAGGAAAGTTTAGTCATCAATTTTAAAAAAAAAACATCAGTTTACTTCTCCATTAAATAAGAAGATCCAAGCATAAGTCCTAATACATTCTACCATACAAAAATGAAGAGAGCATACCGTTGTCTGATCGTCCGCTCCGAATGACGTCCCGCGCGCTCCGTGCAACTCCCACTCGTCGATCGTTGAGACCTCACCGGTACCTCCCAGCCAATGCTAAGGGTACTCTTCTTCCCCCTTATCCCCCCGAGCCACAAAGGGGCCACGCACTCACTATCCAGAGATTTCGACTAGCTCCCAGCTCGCCTCGCAAGGCCGAGCTACCACTCCTTACCCGAGCTGGGTATCCCAACTCCCACAAGTTAAATCATTCAAGTAGATATTTCTGCAGTGTAACATTACGCAAACAGAAAATGATCCAACTTCCATCACCTCCCTTCATTATATAGAGTTTTGCGGTTCCTTACTTTCCAAAAAATCTCTTGTAGTTAAGTTTTTATAATTAATTTCCTAAAAATTCCTCCCCGTACAAGTGTCACCCATCCCCTTCCTTCCTCCATAAATTAACTTCTTTAATTAATTAATTATCTTTATTTCCCTCACCCACCTAGAGTTACTCCTAGAATCACTCCTAGGTGTCCCCAAATTCTCTTAYAGGTTTTAATAACTTTCCCTTTTATTAAATTKCTAGTTCAGTTTAAATTAKAAAKCTCTTAAATGGTAGATGCTTTACTAAGTTTGACCTTCYGCTTTTTCCCTTAAGTTCCCCTTTTTCCCTTTTTATGTTTACCTCTTTTCCTAGTTTCCTAAAATTTTAGATTTTCCCTCTTTCCCCTTTTTAATTAGAACTCAAAAAGGCAGGTGTGGAATTTAACCATTTTTCTCTTTTATCATTTAGTTAGTATATTTAAAATTATCAAAAAGATAAAACAATTAATTCCAACTGATTTTTTATGAATAATTTAAATTTCTTACTCCCTTCGTGTTACAAGATTTTACGAAGATCATAATTATTATTTAAGTTGTTTTAATTTTAATTATTATTAATTTTTTTATAGGTAGACAAAATTTTACCCCTAGCGTAATTTAGACTTAGACCTTAAATTTTGTACTGGGCAACATTTAACTAGGGATTTTTTTTTTTTTTTAAATACTTAACACGTTATTCGTCCTAAGGCCATCTAGGTTCATTCATTTATCAAAAGAATGCGATGTGCCCTTCAAGACACACTAGATGCTCCAAGGGTGTCGCTCACCTCTTTCCATTTTTCTTGTGCGATGTGCCCTTCATGATGCACCACATGCACCACATGCCTCTTGACTGACTTGGTAGACATCAAAAACCCCTGGAGTCAATACTCCACTAGGTGAACTTGTGGGAGACTAATGGCCTCTAAGGAATAAGGCCCCCGCCTTATTGCGCACCCCTTAGAATCATCGTGAGTGACTGTCGCAGTCTGCCCTCACAACATCGTGGGTCCTCTCGAACTAGGTAAACATTAACATACAGTTCGATCCACGGTGGGAGTGCTAGTAGGCTGTGGCAGGGCTGTTGTCCACACCTATCCCTCAATATCTCTAGTAGTCATGTGTGACCCCTTTACTCCACATGTGAGTCTGATCGGCAAGCTATCGTCAGCCAACATCATCAACAAATCATGTCAGAACATATCCATATCATATCATCTAATCTGATGCACTAATATCATAGTAAAACAATCAAACCCCAATGGTACACTCCTTGACTCGATCCAGAGTATAAGGGGTTCCATCGATGCCTCTGCATCCTTGAGGTCCAAAATCATGCACACTCAGTAAACTGAGTCAATATCATCTGTCTATGTCAATGCAGTAAAACAACATGTCATCAACCCATAACGCCTCATAATAAAAATCAAAAGTTTTAATAGCATAGTAATCCAGATCACTTGCGAGGAAGTGTCCTCAAAGAATAAGTTCGCTGAGTGTGCCAGAGTGGGATGTTACATACACCCCCCTCTTGGTCTAAAATTCGTTCCAAAGTTTCATAGTATAAATACTGAAATAAAGTGTATCACAGTATCATATGTCTATCTATCAAAAAAACATGGAAACTGCTAGCACATATCATATGCATCCTCCCAGGTCGTCGAGTGCGGACTATAATTGTCCCACTGGAACTTGACCTGCTCTATCGTTCGACGACGTAGTTGTCGAACGTGATGATCCAAGATGCGGATCGGCTCAGTCGTGAGCGTCCCCTCGTCCATCACCTGCAAGGAACTCATGTCAATAACATGTGTAGGATCACTAATATAATGTCTCAAAACAGAGACATGAAAAACATCATGCTTGCGCCTCAAAGAATCAGGCAAGGCTAGTCGATAGGCCATCGGCCCCTTTCTCTCCACAATCTCGAAAGTTCCCACAAACCTAGGAGAGAGTTTAACTCCTTTTCCAAACTTGATCGAACTTTTATGTGGTTTAACCTGGAAGAAGACTCGATCGTCGACCTTGTAACTATGATCGACAAAGTGCACATCAGCATAACTCTTCTGTCGATCCTGCACTTCTTTAATCCTTTGTCTTATTGTTTGCATTTTCTTTTCCATTTCTTGGATCACTTCTGGTCCTACCAGGAGCCTATCCTCAAGCCGATCCCATCTCAAAGGTGTCCGACATAGTCACCTGTAAAGAAAATCGAAAGGCCCCATATTAATGGTGCTCTGATAACTGTTGTTGTAAGTGAACTCTACTAGTGGCAAGAATTCTTCCCAACGCTTTTGTTGGTCCATCGCGTACATGTGCAACATGTCCTCCAAGGTCTGGTTCATTCGTTCAGTCTGCCTGTCAGTCTTCGGGTGATACGCAGTACTAAAGTTAAGTTGAGTTCCCAAGGCCTCTTGGAAACTCGTCCAAAATCATCCAGTAAACACCGATCCTCGATCGGATATAATCCTCTTAGGCATGCCATGCAGCCTCACAATATCACTGATGAAAACTCTAGCTATGTCAGGTTCCCGATACGTCGTGCGCACAGGGATAAGGTGAGAACTCTTTGTCAGAGTGTCTACTACTACGAAAATTGAGTCATGTCTCCTTGTCGTCAGTGGCAATCCAACAATAAAATCCATCAAAATAACCTTCCATTTTGATTCTGGAATAGCATGTGGTTGTAGTAATCCTACTGGGTGTCTATGTTCAGCCTTTACTTACTGACATTCTAGACATCTGGCCACGTAGTTGACTATATCCACCTTCATTCCCTTCTAGAAGAATAAGGGTTTAAGGTATGCCCTCATCTTCGTGACTCCCGGGTGAGCCATGTAAACTGCTCTATGAGCCTCGCTCAGGATCAACATCCTCAACTCGTCATTCGGCGATACATAGATACGATTTTTAAACCTCAATAATCCATCGTTACCAAACGAAAATCCTTCAAATCGTGGTACCATCATTGTGTTTTTTTCGATAAAACCCTCAACCGCTTTGTACCAGTCATCATCACGCTATAAAGTTAGAATATTTTCATGTAGATTCGTCTGAAGAGGCAGCACCGAAAAGATATATGGTCTCTGACTCAATGCATCCGCTACTCAGTTCACTGTTCCTTTTATGTAAGTAATATCGAAGTCGTACTCGCTAAGCAATTCCGACCAACGTCGTTGTCACGCGTTCAGGTTTCTTTGCGTAAAGATGTGTTGTAGTCCACAGTGGTCAGTCTTTGGTTCAAATTTTCTTCCAACAAGGTAGTGTCTCCAAACCCTCAAGGCATATACGATGGCTAACAACTCCAAATTGTGCATCACGTAGTTCTCCTCATGCCTTCTCAGTTTTCTCGAAATGTAAGCGATTACTCATACGTCTTGCATCAAGACTCTGCCTAAGCCTTTCTTGGATGCGTCAGTGCATACCAAGAAGTCCGCGTCCATGTCTGAGACCTTTAGTATCGGTGTTGTTGTCAACAACTCCTTGAGCCTCCAAAATGCTTCTGCTCATTTCTCGGTCCAAACAAACTTCTGTTTTTTCTTCTACAATTCCATGATCATATTTGCTATCTTCAAAAACCCCTCGAAGAATCGTCGATAGTATCCTACTAAACCCATGAAGCTACACACCTATGGGACATTCATCGGTGTAGTCCATTCCATAATGGCCTTGACCTTTGCTGGATCCACAACGATACCTCCACCGGAGATGACGTACCCTAAGTAGTGGATCTTCAATTGATAAAATGAGCATTTGGATAACTTCCCATACAATTTGTGCTCTCCCAGACACTGTAGTACCAAGCGCAAGTGCTCATCATGCTCCTCTGTCGTCCGAGAGTAAATCAAAATATTTTCAATGAATACTTGGACGAACTTTTCCAAGTAATCATGGAACACCCCATTCATCAAACTCATAAATGCCCTTGGGATGTTTGTCAGTCCAAACGGTAAACTCGTAAACTCGCAATGTCCAATCCTCGTCGTAAAGGCTGTCTTAGGGACATCATCTTCCTTAATCTATAACTGGTGATACCTTAATCGCAAATCAAGCGTTGAGAACACTGTCATGCCCTTCATTTGATCGAACAGATCATCAATCCTTGTCAACGGATATTGATTCTTGATCGTGGAATTGTTCAATTGACGATAGTCAATGCAGAGCCTCCATGACCCATCCTTCTTTTGTATGAAAATAACAGGTGCACCCCATGGTGACACACTAGAACATATCAGTCCCAGGTCCAACAACTCCTTCAGTTGCATTCTTAACTCCTGTAATTTCAGGGTTGACATCCGATAAGACATTCTAGCTATAGGTTCTGTTCCCAGTTTTAGGTCTATAGTAAACTGCAATTCCCTCTCTGGCGGAATCCCAGGTAACTCCTATGAAAATACGTCTACAAACTCTCTCACCACCAGAAGGTGTTCTAAACCTTTCACTAATCCCTTCTCGTTTAACGCAAGGATCGCATAAAGCTTCCACCCCTTGCACATGCTCTTCTGTAGCTGTAAGGAAGAGATGAACCTCAGGGAAACTCCATGGTTTCTTCCTATAATCACACGTCTTTGACCCTCATCATCGACCAAGCTCAACCATTTCGTCTTAGAGTTGAGTATCGCCTCATGCGATTCCAACCAGTCCATAACAATTACGACATCATAAGATCCTAATATCGTGACATACAGGTTGTCCCTTGTGACAAACTCTCCCAGGTTAAGGATACAGCCCATAACCTTTCCTCTAACCTTTTTTTTGGCTCTTGAAGCCATCTCTACGAAGCTAAACTCATCTTGTTCGACTACCTTTACCTTAATCCTTTTTAGCGTTGCACCATAAATGAAACTCTCGGTAGCACTGACATCTATCAAAATAATAAGGTTCTGGTCAGCGACGATACCTGTCGTCTCGAGCACAGTCGACTGATGCTCTGCCTGGCGGTTATTCACCACTACATGAATCTGATGAGCCTTGCCCATATCTCCCACGGTGGTGGGTCCGACTGATCTAGATGCTGTAGTCCTCTCCACTGGGTAGTCACGTTGGTAGTGTGGTTACCCACACGTCCAATACCCCTTCTTTGGCTCACTAGTTTTGGTACCCGAAGTAGAAGGTGACGAACCACCGGCTTGGAATCCTGGTCTGTTTTATTGAACATGCCTAAACTGGTGTTTTTGCAGTCGACGCTGTGGTCCCCGATAAGGTGTTTACTGTTGAGGCGTCGATCGCCGAGGTATAGTGAAAGTGGATCCCCTCTGGAAGCCACGAGATCCCGATGTATGTCTAGCTAGTGTCTGATGTTGTTGTGCTCCAGATGACAACTTCCCTACCCGTCTCGCTGGATTCCTGGTCTGACCCCTGCTGATAAGATCCTCCTCTGCTATGAGGGCCTTCTGGATGACATCATGCAAAGTTTGAGGCATCAAAATCCTGCCCTTTGCACGTATGTTGTTGTTAGGGATGAACATGAACCTGTTGACATTAAGTTTTTTTGTGTTAAGATGCAGAGCATACCAGAGTAGCTCCATATAACGGGCCTCATACTCGGGCACCGTATGACTGCCTTATCGTAAGTTGTTGAATTCGTTGAGATGACACTCAATGAATTCCTCTGAAAGGTATCTCTCTCGGAACTGTTCCTCGAACAGTTCCCATGACACGTCTTTGACGGCCATGTTAAGCTTTGGTAGGAGCGTCTTCGAGCATAGAAGAGCGCTCCCCTTTAGTTGAAGGACTACCATGCAGACCTTCATGTTGGAGGTATAATCGTGAAGTGCAAAGAACATTTCCATGTTCTCCAACCATGCCTCAGTGGCTGCGCCGTCCGGGACACCATAGAAGTTGGAAAATTTGACCTTCTCGAGTTCACGGTGAATGCTACCAGTACCGACCAGAGCGCGCAGTGGAACCTCAGCGAGTGCCTACTCCCTGGCTTGATCTCTTTCCAAACGACTGATCAGTGCCTCATACATGCACTGAAAAGATCTCATCATTGCGACTACGTCACCAACTGTTATCTTCTCCTATCCGAGAACCTGCTCATCTCCCTGGGGTTAGACCCCTCAGGCGTGGATGTTACTGGAGTTGTTGCGCCTCCTCCCCTAGCACCCCGTCGTCTGCCTCCGCGACGTCCTCTAACCATGACTACCTGCACGAATACAAGTCAATTCAATTAGTAACCTTATAATCAAATCATATCAATGAAAGTCGTAGCGATCCCAATTCGCGTGTTTAACCCGCTCTGATACCATATGTAACGAACCTCCCATTTCGTTACTCAACATTGCAACACGATGACGAACACAATGCATGCAACTCACGCCACAACAAACATAATGACCTAACATAAAATCACATCAAGCACTTGAAAGCAATGTACGACATTCAACTGATGAAGAATAAGAATGACTACCCGCCCGTCCTACTCTGCAATGGTTAGGACCTCCAGGACACAGAAGCAATGTTCAAGCCTAGGTTCCCATCGATTTTGACCATTTAAGGTCTCAATACTGGCGAATGTTCTGAGGAACAAGGAGGTGTCTACATCCCGCCCGACACAAAAAGACCAAGACTACTAAGCTATGGACAATCATCCTAATAACCCAACGCACCTGAAATTAATTACACAAGTAACTAGAACCCTTGCAGTGAGCAAAACCAATCACATTGAATGTTTACAAAACCACATACAAACATTAATAAATATTAAACAACAACCATAAATCAAGTCTAAAAGGTCGTTATATATGACTTAAATTGGCATTAATTACAGATCAATTAACTAGTCTAAATTTCATTAGTCAACGAGTTACCCACCGAAAATAACATGAATTACGACTCAAATTTAGTGAGTCTAGGTTACCAATTAGGAGATATCTATAAATCAAACTAACCATAAACTTGAATAACAACATTAACATTCTTAAAGTGGAATGCTACCTATAGCACTTATGAACAATTAAACCTCAACATTAGTCTAGATATAATGACTGAACTAACCACACTAGTTGTTTATTATCATTGAGGAGGAAACTGCCAGCTAATAACATTGTTGTATAAAATCAACAAGGTAATTACATATCTGTTACATAACAATTTATTATAGCAGTTAATAAGGCATTTAACATAAAGATTAACATAATCAATTAATTGAGCAATAACAAGGTAGTTTGCATGACTATTTTCATAACAAGTATTATAGCACTAACAAGGTGATTATCATGTTAATTAACATAACAATTAATATAACAGTAGTGAGGCAATTTATATGACGGTTAACATAACGATTAATAGCACAAAAACAAGGCAATTTACATAATTGTTAACCATTTAACTCGCTGTGGCATTTAATCAATAAGTAGGAATCTGTTGAGCCTTTCACAGTGTTGTAGCAATTGTTCTGGCATTTAGTAAGGCAATTAATATAGCATTTAACATTGCAATTAACAAGGCAGTTAATTGTAGCAATTGTTCTGGTAAATTCGTGGTCATTCCAGCAAGCTGAGTCAACATTCTAAAGGAAACAATCATGGGTAATTACAGCAAGCTCTCGCAACATTCTAAAGGAAAAATCATGGCTAATTACAGCAAGCTCTAGTAACATTCTAAAGGCAAAATCGTGGGCATTTAAACAACAATCTAAGTCAATCTTTAAAAGAAAAAACGTGGGTAATATTAACAACAATCTCTTCACATTTTAAACGCAAAAATCGTGGGCAATTAAACATCAAACTCAGTGACGTTTTGAATGGAAAATTTGTGAGCATTTAAATAATGATCACAATCTCAATTTAAAAGGGAAAAACATGTATAGGGACACGCCAGAAGGACATTCATGGCTATCTGTATTTTAAATATGCAGAATGATGTGCCCAAAACATACCAGAAGGAACTAAATGTTTCCATCATCATTTAAAAGGGAAAAACACTGGCAAAATGTAGACATGGAAATGAATTCGTTTTCCATTGCCACGATACCAATGCCATGCAGACAGGAATACAAAAAAACCATTTTTCATCTCCCGAACACCAATGTAAAATGCAGATAGAAAATCCAACGTTCTTCCCATTGCTAGAGTACCAATAGAATGTAGACAGGAATATAAAAAAACGTTTTTCATCTCCCGGAGACGAATATAAAATGCAGATAGGAAATCAAACGTTCTTTCCATTGCCAGAGTACCAATACCATGCAGACAGGAATACAAAAAAACATTTTTCATCTCCCCGACACCAATATAAAATGCAGATAGGAAATCAAACGTTCTTCCCATTGCCAGAGTACCAATACAATGCACACAGGAATAAAAAAATGTTTTTCATCTCCTGGACACCAATATAAAATGCAGATAGGAAATCAAACATTTTTCCCATTCCTAGAGTACCAATACAATGCAGACAAGAATACAAAAAAACGTTTTTCATCTCCCAGACATCAATATAAAATGGAGATAGGAAATCAAACGTTCTTCCCATTTCTAGAGTACCAATACAATTCAGACAAGAATAACAGATAAGAACGTTTTTCCATTTCCAGGATACCATTATAAAAATGTAGACCTGAAATCAATTCAATTTTTTTTCATTGTCAGAATACCCAAAAATTTGCAGGTCAGAAATCGATTCATGCTTCCAATGCTATAACCCCAATACAACGCAGACAACGGTAAGAGAATGCAAGGATCTGATGGGAAAGGTCATGGAATGATTGTCGCGGTTTCTATCAGTCAATGCATAGAGAAAACCAACCAAGACACAAGATAATCCACACATAGAGGTCATTGCTAGATGGCAGAATCAACAATCAGCTAGGGGCAAACATCAAGGGTAGACAACTAACAGGTTTGTCCTTCTCTCATCATCCTCGCACAGAAAACCAGGGCGTTGAGATCCATAGGTATTTTAATGCTAAGGTGACGACTGTAGATCAGGCTCCTGGCCAACTGCTTAGGTGAGGACTGGTGAGATAGGGACGAAGGCTAAACAACCATGAAGGTCACAATCAACACAACAAGGTGGTCAAGACATGTGGGAAAACGAAGGCCATGGGAGTCAACAACCATCGAGCTAGGCTAAGGAAAGTCCAGTCATCAATTTAAAAAAAAAAACATCAGTTTACTTCTCCATTAAATAAGCAGGTCCAAGCATAAGTTCTAATACATTCTACCATACAAAAATGAAGAGAGTGTATTGTTGCATGATTTCCCACTCTGAATGACGTCCCCCACGCTCCATGTAGCTCCCGCTCGTCGACCGTCGAGACTTCACCGGTACCTCCCAGCCAATGCTAGGGGTACTCTTCTTCCCCCTTAGCCCCTCAAGCCGCAAAGGGGCCACACACTCACTATCCAGAGATTTCGACTAACTCCCATCTCGCCTCGCAAGGTCGAGCTACCACTCCTTAACGAGATGGGTATGCCAAATTCCACAAGTTAAATCATTCAAGTAGATATTTCTGCAGCATAACATTATGCAAACAGAAGATGATCCAACCTCCATCACCTCCCTTCATTATATAGAGTTTTGTGGTTCCTTACTTTCCAAAAATTCTCTTTTAGTTAATTTTTTATAATTAATTTCCTAAAACTTCCTCCCCGTACAAGTGTCACCCATCCCCTTCCTTCCTTCATAAATTAACTTCTTTAATTAATTAGTTATCTTTATTTCCCTCACCCACCTAGAGTTACTCCTAGAATCACTCCTAGGTGTCCCCAAATTTTATTACAGGTTTTAATAACTTTCCCTTTTATTAAATTGCTAGTTTAGTTTAAATTAGAAAGCTCTTAAATGGTAGATGCTTTACTAAGTTTGAGCTTCCTCTTTTTCCCTTAAGTTCCCCTTTTTTCCTTTTTATGTTTACCTCTTTTTCTAGTTTCCTAAAATTTTAGAGTTTCCCTATTTCCCCTTTTTAATTAGAACTCAAAAAGGAAGGTGTGGAATTTCACCCTTTTTCCCTTTTATCATTTAGTTAGTATATTTTAAATCATCAAAAAGATAAAAAAATTAATTCCAACTGATTTTTTATGAATAATTTAAATTTCTTACTCCCTTCGTGTTACAAGATTTTACGAAGATCATAATTATTATTTAAGTTGTTTTTATTTTAATTATTATTAATTTTTTTTATAGGTAGACAAAATTTTACCACTAGCGTAAGTTAGATTTAGATCTTAAATTTTGTACTGGGCGACATTTAATTAGGGAAATTGTTTTTTTTTTGTTTTAAATACTTAACATGTTATTCGTCCTAAGGTCGTCTAGGTTCATTCATTTATCAAAACAATGCAACGTGCCCTTCAAGACGCATTAGGTGCTCCAAGGGTGCCACTCGCCTCTTTCCATTTTTCTTGCGCGACATGCCCTTCATGATGCACCACATGCTCCAAGGATTTCACTTACCTCTTGACTGACATGGTAGACATAAAAAACCCCTGGAGTCAATACTCTGCCAAGTGAACTTGTGGGAGACTAAGGGCCTCTAAGGAATAAGTCCCCTGCCTTATCACGTGCCCCTTAGAATCATCGTGAGCGACTGTTGCAGTCTTCCCTCACAGCATCATCAGTCCTCTCGAACTAGGTAAACATTAACCTACAGTTCGAGCCACGACGGGAGTGCTAGTAGGCTGTGGCAGGGATGTTGTCCACACCTCTCCCTCAACATCTCTGGTAGTCATGCATGACCCCTTTACTCCACAAGTGAGTCTGGTTGGCAAGCTATTGTCAGCCTGCATCATCAACAAATCATGTCAGAACATATCCATATCATATCATCTAATCAGATGCACTAATATCACAGTAAAACAATCAAACCCTAATGGTACACTCCCTGACTCGATACGGAGTCCAAGGGGTTCCATCGATTCCTCTGCATCCTTGAGGTCCAAAATCTTGCACACTCAGTAAACTGAGTCAATAGAACATGTCTATGTCAATGCACTAAAACAACATGTCATCAACCCATAACGCCTCATAATCAAAATCAAAAGTTTTAATAGCATAGTAATCTGGATCACTTGGGAGCAAGTGTCCTCAAAGAATAAGTTTGCTCAGTGCGCTAGAGCGGGATGTTACATTGGGATACGTCTATGGGTCTGCTTCCAATGAGTGTGTGATCCATTAAAAGATGCAAAAATGATTATTACATCAATTAGGTCTCCAAGATGCAAGCAAAGTTGTCTTCATATCCACTTTACGGGATGTGGTATTTTTGAAAACCACTTCTGACCCTCGAGTTGCCAAGAAAATGGCTACAAACATCATTTTCTTCAAAACTAGATAGACAAAATCCATGCTTAATTATCCCTATACAAGAAAATCTTCCAAAAATGCAGTGTGTGGTGCAATGGTAAAATCCTTTGGTTATAAAGTTGGAGTTCATGGGGTTGAATATTGACCCATTGTGATTTTTCGGCCTATGCAAATATTACAGTTTAATTATTATAATATATGCATGGCTTAACAAGTTGTATGTTTTGCACATTGGTTAAAAATGTTGGATTGTTGGGTGGAGGTCGTGGGGTCAATCCCACGAACCGTCCACTTTTGGGTAATGGATAACAATTAGAGTTTAAATATAAGTTGTGTCGCTATCCATAATAAGTGACACCAGTGGCACAATGGTGGGACATGTCTTTTTTCTGTGGAGGTTAGGGGTTGGATCCACATACCCGATCCTTCTGGGGTTAATAAGCCCCTTTTGGAAAAAATGGGGTTGCCACGTGGCGACCTCTGATTGGTCCATGTGGCATCCACGTACTCTATATAGTCAGTTTCCATGTCAACATTCCACATCAATATCCATATCGTCCAGTTAGCATGCCACATCAACATCCATATCATCTAGTTAGCATGTCGCATCAACATCTATACAACCACCTATCATTTCCATACTTCCATGTGCCGTGTCACTGATGATGCCACGTATCAACCCTGTCATCATTTTTTCCTATTTGGACAAAACTTCAGAACACCATAAATTTCTCATATGGCATCTGTTTAAGCTTGTTCAACATTTTTTGGAAATATCTCGATTCAATCTCTTCGACGTGGAGAGCTTTTCATCAACATTTGAAAACATCATATTTATCGGTCAAAAGATCCACTTGGATCAACATGGATGAATGCAAGTTTGATTGTGGGAATATAGAGATGGTGAAGGATTCTTTACATGAATTGTTATCTATGATTTTGAATGGATCATAGTATCATAACAAAATCAACAAAAATATGTTATGCTACTCCGAGTCAAATGTATTTTGAAGAAACATGTTTATTTTTCATGTATTTCTAGTTTATCTCACCGTGGGCATATCAAAAGTATGCATAATGGGTACTCATTGGCTGCATAATTTAATTCTACATCCAACGAGTGCCTACACTTGCAATTTGAGTAAACCTATAAGGATGTAATTCCAAAATATGATTAAAAAAAGTAGTTTTCTTCATCTACCCTTGAAAATTCATAACTCTTATTTTATTATTTTAACTATTATTTTATTATTTTTCTTAAGAGGCCCATTTTATACCTCAAATTTCCCCTAAATGGGTAGAGCTTCATTAAACTCATAAAATAAACACAACACAAATAAATCTAAAATAAACAAAATGAAAGGCCTATAAGTACAACACGTGATCCCATAAATATATTAAAATCCTGAAATAAAATCCCATGTCATATATGGGTAGAGAAAAACTAAAGTAAACTTTTTTTCCAAACTAGAGATTTCTACCATTAAAATCCTATGGAAAAGCATATCTCAACACCCATCCATTAACACACATATATAATAATATGTACAACAAGACCTATGACTTACATAGAAACTAAATTAAAATAATTCAATAATAAAACATATATGAAAAAAACATAAATGACTATAATTCCTTAGTGTTAAATATATAGTTTTATGCATTTGGAAATCTTATTTAATGAAAAAAATCATCTTGAATATTTTGAAGGACACCCATAATTAACCAATATTGACATATGACATAAACTTTATCCATTCTTTGGGTTCTTCACCTTGTTGACCAATATATTATCATGTTCATTCATAAAGGGGGTTTTAAAACTGTGAAAAACAGACTCAATATATTGTACATATTGTGGGGTATGCAAGGTATGAGGGGGTTTAGAGGTATTCAGGTGTATATAATAGGGTGTTTGGTAAAAACAAGGGATATCTAGTAAAAATAGGGGTTTTAAAATTGGAAATATGTATTGGGAGTGTCGGGGAATAGGGTGGAACCTGTTATAAAAAAGATAGACAATTCTACAAATAATCAAAGATGGAATAAAATTTTGAAGACAAAGGTGGTGTCTAAAGACACCGTTACAACACTCAAGAAAATAACACTATGATCGGAACATCACAATTCATACAGGACCTTGATATTGATTGCTTGATGATAATGACCCAAGGGGTCTACTATTTATAACCTCAAGATCTAACCAACTTCCATAAAATTGGGAGAATGTTGTTCACATATAATTGTTGGTTGTTAGAGTTGACTCTATAAAATCTATGTTGTCTAGTCGGCTTGACTAGGATGCTCAACCCGACCGTCCATGCAATCAAATCGTAGTCAATTGTTGGGATGGTCAATCAACCGCCCGACTATCTTCGACTCTTCATCGATTGTTCGATCGAAAAACATGTCGAATACTTGATTGATTAATGTAGATATATGGTCGATCGCTTGATAGACTATATCCAGATTTATTTCGACCGTTGGACCGATTTTATACATATGTAGTTCAACTTCCCAACCGAATGTATCCATATGTAGGTAAACCACTCGACTGGTTAAATCTAGGAGAAGTGTGATGAACCATTAGTTCTTGATGTTCCAACACCCCCCATCAACACACGTCTCTGAATATTTAGGAGGTGAAATTATGTCATCCTGAGACCCCCCATAATTTCATCTTCCTGAAGCTCAAGAATTGTACATAGCTTGATAAATCTAGCTTAAGGAAAAATGTCTGGTAAATATATCAACAACCTATTCATCTGTTTTGCAATATTCAAGAGAGACAACTTTCTCATGTACTAATTTTCTCAAACAGTGAGCATGGAGCTCAATATTAATCATCTTACCATGGGAAACAAGGTTGTCAAAAACCTATATAACACTTTATTTTCACAATATATTGTAGTCGAGGGTTCAACAGGAAAGCCAAGTTCACCCAAAAGTTGGCAGTTCCAAACTGCTTGAATATCTGCTTAAATGATGCCACGATATTTTTTATTTTGTAGTCGACAAGGAGACTACCTTTTGTTTCTTGCACGACCACACCAACAGTCCATTTCTATAGAAAAACACATAGAAAAAGTGTAATTTCTTGTAAATGTGTTGAACCTGCATATAATAGATCTAGCTAAACAATAATACACACATTTGCAAAGATAATTTGAGAAAGAAGAAGAAGCAGAGAAAGAATGGAATAATTCTCATTAACCATTGTGAATAATGAATAATTTACACATGATATACTCTGTATAAATCAATGAGTTCGACTGGAGGATAACCAATGCACCATAGTGGTGGTATAGAGTGATCTGGACACACACCAATAGTTATGGGAGTGAACTGCCACCTAGTTGAGTTAACTAGTCAACTAGTCTTTAGTTAATTGACTAAACAAAGAGTATTGAGAAGTTAAATCAAGGAATCAAGGATAATGTGCCACTCTGGTGATGATACCAATGAAATGTCAAATAATCATGGTGATGATCCCAATGTTGCATGGTGACAAAACCAATGCAACATCTAAACTCAACTCAACTAGTCAAATTGAAGTGTCAACTGAAAGAGAATATTTTCCAGGTGGAATATTCTCTCCTAAATTATAGGAGACTGGATAATGACTAATTATAACTAATAAACAAGGAAAAACCATAGGACAAATAAATCCTAGGTGTGTGTGAAGTAACTCAAACACCCCCCCCGAACATCACTATGGTGAAAATAAAGATTGGGTCTCGACAACAAGGCCATGTTAGGTACCTGTTATCACGCAGATTGTATTTTCGGTCACATGCTATAGGATAGAGGAAAAACTAGCATAACAGGAACCTCCCTAAATAGAAAGAACCTCCCCATTGAGGTGAGAGGAGGGAAATATTAAACACTTAACCTTGTATCCATTGCCTCTTCAAACCCCAGGTTACCGGGGACGTCTCCTCTGGGATAACCTCCCTAAACATAAGGAACCTTCCCATCGAGGTGACATTGGGTGGGGAAGGTTCCTGTTACGCCAGTTTGTCCTCTATCCTATATCCTGTGACCTAAAATACAAACTGCGCAATAACAGTACCCAAGTACAAAAGATACACTGAAAATAAAGTGAGGAAAGAGGGAAAACCTCATGGGAAACCCCCCCTCAAGGTATAATGTATGTAAAAAGATGAACTACAGTTGCTAGGAAACTATGTCCTTCACTCCAAGATGACATTGCAGAGAATGGAACTTCTGCTCAGTGAAGGTCTTGGTGAATATGTCTATCGTCTATTCTTCCGAAGGAAAAAATTGTAAGTCAATGATCCCCTCATGTACTATGTCCCGGATGTAGTGCATGTGGATCTCGATGTGCTTCATCCTCTGCCTCTGAACTACATCTCTGTAGAACTTTAGAGTGCTCTAGTTGTCACACCTATGACGATTGATCGATGAAACTGAATGCCCAAATCAATGAGAAAATGTTGTAGCCGCATAGCCTGAATGGTTATGTTAACTAAACCTATGTACTCTACCTCGACTGAAGATAGAGAAATGGCAGCTTGCCTCTTTCTTGACCAACAGACAGGCCTGGAAAAAAGACTGAGTGAGTAACCAGATGTGGAATTGCAATCAATGCTATCGCCAGCGTAGTCAGAATCAGTAAACCTGATGATATATAATGTAGAGTTTGATGCATAATGAATCCCAAAGGTGATGGTGCCCTGTACATATCAAAGGATACACTTTGAATCTTTCCAACGTAGCTCATGCGACTCCTTTATGAACCTGGAAACTGCGCCAACTAAATATGAGAGGTCTGATTTGGAGTGTGTGAGATACAACAAAATCCCCACTAGATGTCTGTACAGTGTGTTGTCAACTAGTGGAGTCTCCTTTCCATCCTCAAGTTTGACTCCTGATATGAAAGGAGTCGGAGTAGACTTGCAGTCTGTCATGTGAAATATCTCAAGGAAATCTCATGCATACTTGGATTGAGACAATTTTATGCTTGATGCATCATGATTGATATCAAGTCCAAGGAATAAGTGTAATGGACCCATGTCCATCATCAAAAACCTATCATGCAGAATCCTCTTGACTACAGCAGTCGCATAAGTCGAGCAACCAGTGATAATAAAATCATCAACATACAAAACTTAAAGTATAATTGAATCATCCGTCCTGAGCATGTATACATTTGGGTCTGATTTACAATGTACAAAGTTCTGTGACAACAGGTAGGAGTCCATCGTGGCATACCTTGCCCTCGGAGCCTGCTTGAGGCCATAAAGGGACTTCTTCAGTCGACAGACCAAATATAAGTCTTGAATAAATCCCTAGGGCTGATCTATTTAGATCTCCTCAGAGAGATCACCATGAAGAAATGCATTCTTCACGTTCATCTGATGAACTTCCCATCCTCTGGTTGCTACAATGGCAAGTGCCAATTGTATGTAATCCATCTTCTCTACTGGAGCGAAGGTCTCATCATAGTCAATACCATGAACCTGCTGAAAGCCTTTGGAAAAAATCTTGTATTTGTATCTGCTAATATGTCCATCCTCTGCACTCTTGGTCCGTTAGACCCATCTACATATGACAAGTTTCCTCCCAGAAGGAAGGGGAACTAGATCCCAAGTCTGGTTCTCGAGGAGGGAGTTGTACTCCTCCTGCATGGAGGATTCCCAAAAGGGATTTCCAGCGGCCTCGCCATAAAACTGTGGATATGAGGACTGAACCAAGAAAAGATGCCTGGAGGGAAATGGTTTAGTGGAAGTGAGTGCAACAGGAGTCTCCTCGAAATTAGATCGATTCCTCCTAGTATCGGCTGGATCACCAACGAGATCCCCTGCATCTTGAAGAGTAGTATGTGCCCACTTGTTCCTCTTCTTTGGTTGTGCAACTACATTTGGATGCTCTGACTCTGCATCCGACTGTACTGACTATGAATTTGAATCATCTGATTCCTTTGAATCATAACTCTCGTCTGAATAAAAGTCAGCATGTGCATTCCCATCGTCTCGTTTAGGTGGAAGAATGAAGGTGTCTATATGCGACTACTAAGGTGCATGCGAGACACTTTCCTTGAATTGGACACTATGCTCAATGATGAGAAATCTAAGGAAATATCAATAAGCCTATATTCCTTCACACTGTTAGGGTATCCAAGAAAAATGCACTCAGTTCTTTGTGGATCAAGTTCCTTCCTTTCTTAAGAGGGAATCTGGGTCCATGCACATGGACCGAAAATGTGAAAGTGGGTCACTTCCTGTTTGAGGCCACTCCAAGCCTCATAGGGGGTCTTATCCTTGACAAATAAATGGGGAGATATGTTTTGGATGTATGTTGCACAATTAAGTGCTTCGGCCCATAGTCTCTATGGTAGTGACTTTGCATGCAACATGTAAGATGACATCTCCTTAAACGATCTATTTTTCAGCTCAACAACTTCATTTTTCTAAGGAGTATGGGGAACTATGTGCTACAACTGAATCCCTACCTCATGGAAAATATTATGGATCTCGTGATTTACATACTCTCCCCCATTATTAGTTTGGGATAATTTGATCTTCTTTTCGGACTGTGTCTCAACCAAGGCTTTGGAATCTTTGAGGTGTTGAAATACCTCTGATTTTTTTTCTGAGAAAGCAGATCCAAATAAAACGTGATAAATCATCAAAAAAAATGAGAACAAACCTCTCTTTGTTGATGGATGGATGCGAAAAAGGACCCATAAGGTCACTATGGATCAAATCTAAAGGTGTGGAAGCTCGCTGAGACCTTCCCTTCTTGAATTCATGACAAGGTGTTGCATAATTTTCTGATGGATTTTGGGGCATCTCATAACCTCATGCCCAAAAATGTCATGGAAGAGGTCGGAATGGAAGTCACAAAGGCCTATCATGATTTGTACTCTTTTGACTCTAGGAGAGTGCAATGTCTTGGAGTTATCAAATATCTGGTGGTAACCTTGTTTCAGCTGCCCATGAAGAGTGTGGTCATGGACATTTTGGTAGCTGATGTTCCTCCTAATTTTGGCATGGTGTTGTCAAGATCTTGAATAAAAATACTTGGGGGAACCTTTCATATGGACCTAACCTATTCTACCATTCCAGTCTTTGGAGGGGAGCACAAAATATTGTACATAGAGGCTCAGTTGGATTACATTGTAAGTGATGAAACAAATCCCACCAATCATCCCATATTTTCCCTTGACAGTGATTTTGGATCTAGTGTGTTGCAGCTCACCAACACCCCTGAGCCTCCTCTTCAACTTATAAAAAAGCCAATTATCCCCCATGAGGATTCTCCTTTAACAAGTTCCGTGTGGAAAATTATCTTTGATCGAGCTTCTTCTAAAGATGGTGCAGGTGCTGGAATAGTCTTTGTTTCCCCTTCTCATGAAACCATATCTATGTCATACAAATTAGAGTTTGAATTTACCAACAATGTGGCAAAGTATGAAGCTCTTACCTAGGGATTGAGAGCTGCAAAGGATATGGGAATAAAGGAAATATCAATGTTTGGTGACGTTGAGTTAATCATCCAGTAGGTCAGAAGCATCTATCAGGCCAAGCATCCTTAGCTGAGGAGTTACATAAATGAAGTATGGGACCTCATTGACAATCTTTTCCTAGATTTCAATATATCATTCATTCCAAGGGAAGAAAACATTGTTGTTGATTCTCTAGCTATTTCAACAAGCAATTTCAAAATTCCCCTGCCACCCAGGCTCAGGTATGACATAGAAGTGAAATACAGGCCCTCCATACCTGACAATGTCAAGAATTAGAAGGTTTTTGAGGATGACCTTGAAATCAAAAGATTCCTGGAAACTGTTAATGAATTTTCAACACTGCACATTGACCAAAACCCTGATTCTGAAGCAGATTTTCATGTTGGTTGTTTTCTGAACATGATTGTTGATTATCACATTGTTCATTTGCCTAGCAATCACATCCCAAAGGGGTTGGTCCCTTTGGAAAGGCTATTCAAAAACAATGATGTGGAAGTAAAAGGCAACAACTCAAAGGAGGATGCAGAGGTGGCTGATTGCAACATTGGCACAAAGGAGAATCCCAAGTTTGTCAAGTTTTCCAACAGCCTGTCAAAGGAGTAGGGGGGTGAATATACTGAGCTATTAAGATAATTTTCTGATGTGTTCACCTGGACCTATGAATACCTTAGAACATATAACACATTTGTAATTGAGCATACGATCCCACTGAAGGAGGAGGCCAAGCCATTAAGAAAGAAGCTAAGACAGATTAATCATATGTTGTCGCTTGTCATGGAAAGGGAGGTAAAGAAATTGTTGGATGCCCAAATCATTGTCCCTTTGGGATATTCTAAATGGGTGGCCAACCTGGTCCCAGTGAGGAAGAAGAGTGGAGAGATCAGAATCTGTGTTGATTTCATAAATCTGAACAGGAGCTGAAAGAAGGACAATTTCCCTCTACCAAAGATGGAACAGGTATTGCAGAGTGTAACAGGGGCATCCATAATATCAATGATTGATGGATTTTCTGGCTACAATAAGATCTTTGTTTTTCCTGAAGACAAGGATAAAACAACATTCACAACTCCTTGGGGTACATTCATGTATCCCAAAATGCCCTTTCGATTGATGAATGCAAGGGCAACGTTTCACCGAGCCATGGACGTAGCCTTCATTGGGGAGAAATATCAATTTGTGGTGATCTATCTGGATGACATCACAATCTTCTCCAAATCTGATAAAGAGCATTGTTGTCGCTTGGGGAAGGTTTTCTTGAAATGCAGAAGGTTTGGCCTCTCCTTAAATCCCAAGAAGTCTATATTTTCCATGAAGGAGGGAAATATTTTTGGCCATATAGCATCAGCAGAGGGAGTGAGAATTGATCCCAGCATAGTGGAGGCAATTCAGACCCTGTCACTTCCCAGGTCCAAAAAATAATTCCAGGCTTTCTTGGGGAAGATTAAATTTCTGAGGAGGTTTGTGTCAAATTTTGTTGAATTGGTGAAGCATATCACAGTCATGCTCAGGAAGGGAAATGAAATAAAATGGACTATTGAGCCCAAAGAATCTTTTAACCAAATAAAAAATGCATTAACTAAGGAACCTATGTTGATCAGTCCTAATTATTCCAAGGATTTCCTAATATTTTCTTTTTCTTCCTTTGATACAATGGTTGTTGTTCTGTTGCAGAAAAATGATGAAGGCTTGGAGCAACCTATATCCTTCTTTAGCAGGGCATCGAGGGATGCAGAGGTCAAATATGACATCATTGAGAAACATGCCTATGACTTAGTGAGAGCTCTCAAATCTTCATCAACATTTTCTTAGAAAATCAACAGGCTGAGTTGTCTGATGGAAATCCTCAAGACAATCCTCTATTAACATAATGCACCTGGTATGGAGACATTATATATTTTCTGCAAGAATTAAAGCCTCTTGATGGAATGTGGAAGAGTAAGGCAAGAGATTTAAATCTCAAGGCAATCAGGTATTGCCTTATTGACCAGATCTTATATTCGAGAGATCCTTTAGGAGTGATTCTGAGATGTCTGAACCCACAGGAGGCCCAAAGAACTAGATATGAGTTTCATGACAACCTATGTGGGGGACACCACTTCTGGAAGACTACATCTTACAAAATTCTTAGAGTTGGATACTACTGGCCCACCTTATTTACTGATGTCTGTAGAGAAGTCAGAGCCTTCATCAAATGTCAAAAATTCTCAGGAAAGCAGCAGCTCAAATCTCTTCCATTAAAACCTGTAGTAGCTTCAAGACCCTTTCAACAATGGGGATTGGATTTCATTTGAAAGATTCATCCTACATCCAGTGGAAAACACAGG
This sequence comes from Picea glauca, assembly GCA_000966675.3. NCBI lineage: Eukaryota > Viridiplantae > Streptophyta > Pinopsida > Pinales > Pinaceae > Picea > Picea glauca. The sequence continues at coordinate 786,745 of JZKD02S1679799.1, read as the reverse complement.
TGGATCTTAACTGTAATAGATTATTTCACGAAATGGATAGAAGCCATCCCCACTTGGATTGCTTCACAAAAAGTGGTCATTGGCTTTCTCAGAGACATCATAGCAAGGTTTTGTTGCCTAAATAGAATCATCACTGACAATGATGCATCCTTCAAGTCTGAGCCATTGATCAAGTTGTGTGAGCAGTTTGGGATTTCATTAATTCAATCCACTCTTTATTATCCCCAAGGAAATGGATTCGCTGAGTCTTCTAACAAAAGTCTAATCAAGCTTATCAAAAGGCTATTAGAAGACAACAAGAAGGCATGGGATTCAAAGCTAAAATTTTCTCTGTGGGCTGATCGAGTGACACCAAGAAGGTCCCTAGGCATCTCCCCTTTCCAACTAGTATATGCGACATAAGTAGTCTTCCAGGACTACTAAGGAGAGCCTCATGACATGATCAGAAGAATGCATCAACTAGTGGAGGTGCAACAGACCAGAGAGTAGGTAATGGACAAAGGTCACAGTCATCAACAAAATATCAAGCAAGCCTTTGACAGGAAGGTTAGAAAGGAGGAATTTGAGCTGGGAGATTTGGTGCTTAAGTGGGATGCACCTAGGTAGGATAAAGGAAAACACAACAAGTTTGAATCCCTTTGGATTGGGCCCTTCAAAATATCTGAAGTGTTCTGAAATAATACCTACAGGTTGTAGGATTTGAAAGGCGAAGAATTTTTTAATGGACCTATGAATGAGCATTTCTTGAAAAAGTATTTTGTTTGAAAAATGAATGACTCTTTAGTTTTTGTAAATATTGTTTTCCTATTTGTTTTTCAGCTTCATAAGGGACTCCATAGCCCAACATCTAGGCACGGAAGCTGCAACATTGTTCTTGGTAGCCCGCAAGGGCCGTGACATATCCCATGGAGCCTAATGTTATAACATAAACATGTAGGGGTGGTGTTTTCCCTAAGGAGTGCCCCCTTTTGGCGATCAAGTAGGAAGAAATGGGTCAAAAACCCATTTTTCCTAAGTCTCACTGATCCGACGCATATGACTTAAAGGATGCATGGATTTGGGTGGCCATGATGTGCGTGCTTAGATCTACGGACGAGGACCAATTTCGAACCCCCCTTGCTATTCTTCCTTTAATGGGGAGGGGGGGGGTCTATAATTGAGCATGCAAATTTGAATGGATGGGATTAAAGCGCCCCGATCTGCGACCCACATCCAATTCTGGACCCCCCTTGCTAGTATTCCTTTAACAAGGGAGGGGGGGTTTGGAATGAGGTGGTTCTTGAAGCGCCCCCCCCCTCCTATCGTGGCACCCCCTCGTGATGCCATAACCTCCTCCGCACTAAACCACTTCTTGCCTTCATTTACCGCTCTCACCTCCCGCTGCCATCTCTCCTCCAGTCACTCCCATGTCATATATTTTCCTACATTCACCCTCTCATCTCCCGACGTGTGTCCCCTCTGTCACCTCCACCTATATTAATTATCCCCGCTCCATCCTGCCACCATATCCACTCCTCCGTCTCATCGTCCTTCTCTTTCACCACATCAACTTCGTCCCATCAAACCTAATCCCTCGTCGAGTAGCCCCCACAACATCTTCTTAGCCTCTTCTTACCTTCCACTTGGCCATCACACTACTCAATAGCCTGTCCATTGCATCATCCTCTTGCCAGATCCTCGTCATCTACATCCAGGTCCGCCAGCCGAGTCCCTCTATAGAAGTTCAGCGAAGCAGCGGTGGGCAAAGGGAGACCACCACGTCCTGTAGGTGTAGAGTTGACCAAGCCTTATCTGATACCAAGAAATAATTTATTGAGGTAGTTGACGGTGGTTGAATGTCGTCTCCTACCATAAATAGAAATCTGGGAAAAGACAAGCGTAGAGGAAAACTATCAGTCCTTCTTGACAAAGATCGTGTCCGACAAACAAATGCATGGGTAGTCTACCAAATGTCTACATGCGTAGTCTAACAGGGAAGCTCCTCAACTTCAAGCATTGATATCATAACAGGATCATGTCTGAGACATCCGAGCCAGTCTGAGTATATGTAGGTTTTTTTGCCATTTTTGTTGGCATCGATGGTCGAGATAACCTCCCGATTGTAATTCTTTAACGAGGCCTCTGGTCCTTTGGTCACATACTGATGTTTGAGACTTATTTTTTAATGGGAGACAGTCTCCTCTTCTCTTTTCCTCTGACTCTTAAAGCCCGAGCATGGATGATCCAGTTGGGTGTTGTAATGACAGTATAATGTAGGTTTGATTATATCAGTTTCTACAGCGTTTTAAGTTTCTTGAAGTTCTCTGGATCTGAGAGGATCTCATATCTGAGAATTTCCCCCCCTAAAAGCTACTGGAAGACCGGATGTCTGGAGCAGACTCGATTTCCCTCTTCTTTTCCTCCACGTACTCACCACTATGCAACTTATTGGCCTAAGTTAGATCAAGACCTCACCTATCTCTACGTTTCCAACCCAGTTTTCTATGTTAAAGTGATATTGTTCTGAGTCTATTCTCTATCTATCACGGACTTTATAAAACAACCTATGACATAAAACTGATGGGTATTAGGCTTACTCCTATTACAATCCAAGAATGACTTCTGGTGCTAACAAAAATGATACAAATAATATATATACAAGTGCATACCTGAGGGTGCTAATATGATTTCTCCAATGGCACCTGGTTGATTTCTGTCCTCTGACATCTTGATGAAGAAGTTAGTCATAGTGTCAAATTTTTGTATCACCCACAAAAATTCTTCCTCTGAATTCTTGTCTTAGAGGAACTTGAAGTTTCTTGATTCATCAAACTTATCTTCCATCATAGTTTTGTTCATCATAATTTTAGATTCTTCACAAACCCTTGTCAACTTGGCTAGAAAACCTAACGGCTAGGCTAGGCTAGCACTTTTAGGTTTTTTTTCACTTATGACTTCCAAGAATAATCCTTTGAAATATAAGAGAACATTGGCGAGCTCGAGAGCTCCTTCAATGAGTTGCAGAAACCCTAATTCAGAAAATAACAAAACCTTAGGGCCAAAAAGTCAAAATGCTTGGAAATGCAATCTGAAGCTTGTTGGATGTGCACTCAAGGAGGTCGTACACTCCTTTCCTATTTTTAGCCCCAACATCCAAGTGCCAAGTGCTGAAAACCTCTTAGAAAAGTAGGTTGTATGGAATTTCTGGAAACCCTAGAAGGGTCGTACGATTTTGCACGAGAGAGAAGATGGCTGCAATTCACTTCTGCAATGGGTTCTTCAAGACCTATGCTTTGATACAATGTTTGTTTTTCAATATTCTATGATTAAGCATGAAGCTCATTCCATTTTAGCATTTTAATTAAACCATAAACAATTTTTTGCAACAACCAAGATCACAAAAAGAAACACCATGCACAAGTACACAAGAAGTATCATGGGAAACCCTTCTCAAAAAGGGAAGAAAAACAAGACAATACTTTTATATATTCTTCAAGAGAAAGACCTCCACCTCCATAAATACCTAGCACAAAAGAGGGTTCTCACAAACCGTAGAAACCTAGCGCCCAATAGAGGTGTGTACTTTTCCCAAGAACAAGTGTTTGCTGAAATTTCCAAACTCACACTTGTGTTATGATTCCTCAATGTGGAATTTACCTTTACTTATATTAGACTGAACCTGTCAACAATAGTGTCTATTGGAAAAATAGGGATGACCTCAATAACTTATAATATAATTAATAATTACCATACTAATTATCTTTTACATTAATTATCTTTTATATTCTGGTGGGGCCGACTTATACCCTTTACATTACAAAAAGGGTTACAAGTAAGTTTGACTCTTGAAAAATATAGCAAGGGATATCATACATCCACTAGTGCTCAACAACTAGGGGTGCATCCATCTGTTCTCAGCCACATGGATGTCCATATCTCTATCTCACTGCATCTCACAGGAGAACCACACTCACTAGTGCTCAACCACTAGGATCATGCTCACCTGTGCTCATCCATAGGCACGTCCAACTCATCATATCTTCTTTCTCACTACATTACATAGGAGAGTCATTTGAATTTTATCATATCAAATCTCTTCTCAGAGGAGGCTAATACATCGTTTCATTTTTGTCTTAGAACAATGCAACCAGCTCATGTGTTTTAACACATTCACCTATGCTTAGCCACAGGCATGTCCAACTCAATAGATCTTATTTCTCACTGTTCTACACAGAATAATCATCTAGAGTTCATATCAAATTTCTTCAAGGAGGAGGCCAACAAAACGTTCCAGTTGTATCTCAGATAATAACCACACATCCAACTCAGGGGCTCTCTCTTAGGTCTATGTCTTGGAGGATATCTCACACAGTTGTAATCATCAACAAGTAAGGGATAAAGAGAGAGGGAAACACGGAGGAAGGGAGAGAGGTGAAAAGTGGGGGGAAAGTATCAAGATGAGAGAGAGAGAGAGAGAGAGAGAGAGAGAGAGAGAGAGACTGAGAGAGAGAGGTAGAGAGAGATATGGATGGGAGGATATATGGAGTTAGAGAGAGACAAGGAGAGAGAGGTAAAGAGATAAGGGGGAATAAAGGGGGAGGGAGAGAGAGAAAAACAAAGGGAAGGAAGGAAAAAGGTAGGAAGAGAGAGTGTGGCACTAGGGAGTGAGGTATGGAAGGGAAGATATATAAAGAGAGGAAGGGGGGGAAGAGAGAGAGAGACAGGAAGGGGGGAGAGAGAGAGAGAGAGAGAGAGAGAGAGAGAGAGAGAGGAATGGGGGGGAATAGGTGGGGAGAGACAAATGGCAGAGAGAGAGAGATATATAGAGTAGTATATAGGGATAGAGAGAGAGAGAGAGAGGGAGATAGAGAGGGGAGATAGAGAGGGGTAGGCGGAAGAGAGAGAGAGGGAGCAATAGAGTGAGGGAGAGAGAGAATGATTGAGTGAGAGAGGGAGAGGGAGAGAAATACAGAGAGAGAAAGAGAGAGTGAGGTTGATGTAGATATTATGGTAGCTAGAGGAGGTATTTACCTCCACATGTAAACTTGATGAGGATAGAATACTATGGGAAGCAAGAAGAAACCCTAATGAGTTGGCTAATAACCCTAGAAGACTTGTCGTCTCAAGAAGATAATTTATATTAGGTTATTAGCCTCCAAGAGAAGAAGTCGGCCAAAAATAATAATATATACTGAACAGAGAGATACCCAAAATGAGAATTTGACCCATGAAGTTATCCAGAATTAGTATAAATACAGGAGGCCAGTTCTCATTTTGGCAGGCAGTCTCATAATTACATAGCAAAACTTGTGCATATTGCAGTTGTCTAGTTTCTACGCAGTTTTGGAGGAGATCTGTCGTTGTAGCTGCTACAACTAGTAATTATTCTTGGACTGTCTCTTGGCTACAGTTTGGACTATCTGATCAGCTCTTGTTGATGTGCTATCCTTGGGGAAAGGTGTGCTACCCTTTGTTTGACTATCTAGACTAGGGTTTTCTTCTGGAGTGATTCTCTGTCAAGGTTAAGGTGCTCGGAGGGTGACTTTGGCCTATGGTTGGGTGACAAGGGTATTGTCAATGGTAAAACAAGCACAATATTTTATATTCTAACAGGTTATGGGCCCACACCTCCTTCATTCATTCTAAACACTGGAAGGAAACATAACAACTAGGATATTGAGCTCGTTGAGGAACTATCGCTAGGGTTACTAGCAGAAGTAGCTTCCAAGACACTACCACTAGGGTTACTAGCAGGATCAGTTGCAGAAACCCTAATCCTCTTGTGGAGTCACCTTAAGTGAATGGATTGACCTAATATCTAGATATATCAGTGCACTCTAGCCTAGCAAATCTCCTGATACTCTCAACAAGTCCATACTTGAAGTTTGAGTTTGTGGTAAAATCTAGGGTTTGACCAAGTCAAAGAAGCCATGAATTATTATATGAAGTCAAAGAACAAGTTAGATGGAGCGTATAGCTTCTGATCATGGAATACAAGGATTGACCTCATCCTTGCCAAGAATAAAGTGTTGGATATCATGAAACCAAAGTTTGAAGAAGGGAAAGAGAAGGAACCGCAGAATGTTGCAGCTATGGAGAAGTTCAAAGATGATGACATTAATGCTATGAGTATCATAGTGGAATCCATAAAATACCACTTGATACCACACATCTCGTATCTTGACTCATCGAAGAACATGTACGATGCCCTAGCAAACCTCTTCTCAGTCAGAAACATTGGACAAGTAATGAGTCTGAAGAAAGAGCTATGTGACATGAAGATGAATGATGATGGTAGCATAGCATCATACTTTGTGATAATTTCTCAGTTAAGAGATCAACTACAAGCTATTGAAGAGATCATCTCAGATAAGGAGTTGGTAAACATAGTACTCAATGGTCTTCCCAAGATGTGGGATGCATTTTCCGCAAGCATGAACACAAGAAAGGAGTATCCGACATTTGAAGAACTTTGGACTTGTTGTGCTCAAGAAGAATCAAGGATTAGTGAAAAAGGGAAACCCCAAAAGAAGTACAATGCTTCAACTGTTGAAAGTATGGTCACTACAAGAATCATTGTCCCGAGCTAAAGAAAAATAAGGAGTAACACGAAGCATCAATTGTTGAAGAAAAGGAACCTACAAAGAAGACTAAGGAGGATGGAAGAGACTTCTTCTTCTAAAGGTAACAAAACTCTTCTTATTTCTTGTACGTATCTTGTTTTCATCTTCTCTATACATATCTTGTATATCTATCTCTTGGAAGATAATGTGTTCCAAGAAGAACTATACCTATGGAAGAACAACAAGATAAGATGGATATCATTAGATAATACACATGAAAGGATGAAACACAAATCATGTGGAATCTATTGCAAGATAAGCCAAATCAATCATGAAGAGACTTAGAAGAAGCAAAGACAGAAAGAAGTCAGCAATCGAGAGGACATTTGAAAAAGACTTATGACATTTTGTAGAAGACAAAAAGATGGAAGTGTGGACTCTGTTAGACAAGAGAGCCAATTATATATTGCAGAAGACAATAAGGATGCAGATGGAAGAATGGACTCTGTTACACGGAAGGAGTCGATTATATGCACTCATACATGAAGAAAGGATTAGGAGGAAGCTAATCCTATGATCCATTGAAGTTGATGAAGTATATATCCATGATAGTAGCCATGAAAGATAGTACATATTCTTCAAAGAGAAGCCTTAAATTATCCCTGGTTTTCCATCCACATCCGTAATCCTATGATGGAATCTATAAGAAACTCCATGGACCCGAGAACTAAAGAAACACATGAAGATACCAAGAAAGAAAGAGAAACCAGAACAAACGGTCATTATATCAAGAATCACAAGATTGTCAGCTTGATATAAACTCAATAAAATCAATCAAGAAAAGGAACTAAAAGTTGTGATGAAGAATAGTGTATGGAAGACTTATGAATGAAAGCATTGCGAGATCAAAAACTAGGGGTTCTCCCAGATGGAGGGAGAAGACTATGATGATTACTTGTTCCAGTAAACCAGACTTATCTCTACATGAGTCATTATATCATCTGCAACATCCATTAGTTGGATTTCTACATCAGATGAATGCAAAGAATGTTCTCCAAAGAAATTGAATAAAGAGCGTATGAAGAGAAATCTCAAGACTTTGAGGCATACCAGAAAGCAACCCTTGTATGCAGATAGAAGAAGATAACTTGGTGGAGAACCTCCGTGCACATCAGAAGCGTGGTGAAGATTTCCTATAACATCAAGATGATTACTCAGTAGATTAGATCTCATGATGAAAAAAGAAATGCCACATGGATATGTTCCAATTTTCCAACAATGATATACTCTATTGTTCAGAGCTACATGAAGCCTTCACAAAAAATCAATGTTCCAGACTAAAGTACATTTAAAATCAAGAATTACATTATCTATGATGAAGTCTAGAAAGGAGAAAGTGGTTCTCCAATACATATCTCCATAGATGAGAAGATAAGCAAACATTTTAGTAAAGCTTCTATCCAAGATGAAAGAGTTTGTGTACTCAAGATGGATCTCGTGGAGACAACTTTCTTATTGAAAAAGGAAGAGATGACTCCCAAGTTGGGAGGGAGCACTGGAAATATTATTGAGGACATTCATTTTCAAGATTGAAAAATAGTCCATCTTGGACAGATGCTTTCCTATTCGGAAAGTGGATTGAGATTTCTGACGGACAACGATTTCCCATCGTGGTTAACATGGGAAATGGTCCAGATTGTTGATGTATCATAGACAACAATTTCCCATTGTGGTTAACATGGGAAGTGGTCTAGGGCAATCTCTCTTCTTGAGGATTACTCAAGAAGACTGGCCCGCCTCGCCGGACAACGATTTCTCATTGTGGTTAACATGAGGAATGGTCTGTTGTGGAAGTTGCTACAGGACAATATTTTCCTCTTGTGGTTAACAAAGGAAATGGTTCGGGCAGTCATTCCTTAGGATTTATACATTCTCTCCAGGGTTCACTTTGATTAGTGTAGGAAGAATGGCCCAGGGTGGGGAATGGTCCAGGATCAGAAGACAGGACAATTATTCTTCCTTTCTTGAGAATAATAGTCCAAATATCTCATTGTTCTATGCCGAGGGAAGATATTCTTTTAGATCTCAGAGATGTGAGTGAAAGATTGGCCCAGATGATTCAGTTTATATCATAACATTTTTTTTTTGCAGGTTGGTATCAAATGATTGTTATGAAGACTGTATGACAATAGATGTATCCTACTGTGGTGAATGTGTTCCACTATTCGTGACTATACGTTGTTGATCAAGTACTTGTGTGATAATTGGCGTGGTCGTGTACCACTGGATTGTAGTTATGTACTACTATGGATAGACACAATTGTGTTCTATTTTTTTCTTATTGACTTGAAGACTATCAACAGTTTATTGGAAATAATTATCAGCCAGATGAATGATGAACAAATATTTTCCAGATAGAAAATGGTTTAGAACATTTACTCTTCTAGATTAGAAGAATGGCTCTTGTATCAATCTATGGAGTGAGCATCATGTCTGATTACTCAAATAGAGTATGGTTTCGATAGATGATGCAGATGATAATGATGATGGTGCTCATGATCTAGTCTATACAACTATGTTGATGCTACCGGGTGAATGGTATGTTTTTGTGCTCAAGACCATTACCTGTAATACCACCCTAGCTAGGAGGGAGTGTTGATATTAAGGTAGCTGCGGGAGGTATTTACCTCCACGTGTAAACATGACAAGGATAGAATACTCCGAGAAGAAAGAAGAAACCTTAATGAGTTAGCTAATAACCCTAGAAGACTTGTCAGCTCAAGAAGATAATTTATATTAGGTTATTAGCCTCCAAGAGAAGAAGTCAAACAGAAATAATAATATATACTGAACAGAGAGATACCTAGAATGAGAAGTCGGCCCCAACAGTTAGCCAGAATTTGTATAAATATAGCAGGCCAGTTCTCATTCTGGCAGGCAGTCTCAGAATTGCAGAGCAACACTAGTGCGCACTGCAGTTGCCCAATTTCTACGCAATTTTGGAGGATAGTTTCCGTTGCAGCTGCTGCCACTAGTAGTTACACTTGGACTATCTCTTGGCTAGGATTTGGACTATCTGATCAGCTCTTGTTGATGCACTATCCTTGGGGAAAGGTGCGCTACCCTTTGTTTGTCTATCTAGCCTAGGGTTTTCTTCTAGAGTGATTCTCTTTCAAGGTTAAGGTGCTCGGAGGGTGGCTTTGGCCTATGGTTGGGTGACAAGGGTATTGTCAATTGTAAAACAAGCACGATCTTTTATATTCTAACAATTCAGACAGAGGTAAATTTAGGAGGGAGGGGTGGAAGGGAGTAGAGAGAGAGAGATGTGCAAAGTGAGATGGAGAGAGAGAGGGATGGGCTAGAGAGAGAGAGGGAGGGAGAGAGAGGAGGGTAGAGTAATGGATAGAAAGAGAGGAAATAAAATAGG